>CAXITT010001335.1:28493-51519 GCA_964033795.1 Lymnaea stagnalis | reverse complement strand
GGGGGGGGGGGGTAAATGATCATTTCTCCCATTTTAACAAAATTTGTGTTGATACTTTGAATTTGAATCATAGGGAAATATTTGGTCACAGTTTGGGGGAAAAAAAAGTTTTTTTTTTTAAAACAAGGGGTGTTTGGGGGTGAACCAAACACCTCTGTTAGGCCACTGATGAATAAAGTACACATACATAATTTCTCTGTCTCTCTCTGTCTCTCTCTCTGTCTCTGTCTCTCTCTCTCTCTCTCTCTCTCTATATATATATATATATATATATATATATATATATGTACTGACTTGGCCCGATAACGTGTAGCGTGTGTGCTGTACTGTAGTGGAGAGGTCGACAACAGGACAGCACTGACGCCCTCCACAACTTCATTTCAATATCTGACAAATGTAAAGCGTGCTACTGCCAAATGACTTTTTTTTTTCAAGAAAAAGTACAACCATTTAATGGCTACCTGTCAATCATGTTAATGTATGACTCAAAGGAAGGACCAAGGGGGAAAGGAAAAGGGGGGGGGGGGGGGGGGGGGGGGAGCGGGGTCAGTTAAAAGAAATTTTCCCTAGCAAATAGCATGTGGCACGCAGTAAAAGTAATTTAGGTATCACATATAAAGCAGTATTCATTCACAATTTCCACGGCAAAAATTAAAACTAAAAAAAAATAAATACAATTTTAAAACTCCAAGTATTCATAACATAAATACGAATGTCCCATTTATTTTCACGTTCATCTAACAAGCACACACACACTCTCACAGGAAGACATCTTTCGTATGAAAAAACATATGTTAGTCATTCAGTACTGAAATCGTAAATATCAATAAACATCTTTCAAAAAAAAAAAAAAAAAAGTTAATGCCTATCGTAATTACATTTTTAAAAAAAAAATTGTGCATAAAGTTGATCTTTTATGCATTTCATTTCACGTATTCTTTCACGTAATTTGCTTGCTACGTCATGGTGATGTCTTCTTTTTTCTTTCTTGCTTTCTTTCTTTTTTTTTCTTTTAAAATCGGAAATATATGAAATACCATATTATCTCTTCGTAGGCCCTGACACCTGGAAAGACACGTTCCCCGAGGCAGGGGGCCCCAGACAGAGTCCGGTAGACATTGACCCGTCCAAAGCCCTGTTCGACAAGGCCCTGGTCAACAACCCTTTGATCATCAACTACCTGCCGGAGTCGAACCTGATCGTGGAGAACAACGGGCACTCCTATAAGGCCAACATCAACGCGGAATCTAGTAAGTGACGCCACATAGACACCCACCGTGTGGTTCTCCGTGTTGTACACACCACGTGTGGTTCTCAAGTGCATTCACCACGTGTGGTTCTCGTGTATGCAAACCACATGTGGTTCTCACGTGTACACACGACTCGTGGTTCGCACATTTTTTGTGTGCTCCAAGTTAGGGAACAACTGTTTAGATTGCTTTTATCTTCAATTATTTTATTTTGTTCATTCACATCAGTATTTGGCAAAAGGAATACAATAATGAGGTTTAAAAATTCCCGTTCATGGTTGCTCACTGGTATCACATTGGTTGTTATGAAAATAGACAAAATGTCCTCTTTTTTTTTTTACACTAAAACCCTTTTCCCCAAATGATTTGAAATGATTTTTTTTTAAAAAGCACACACACACAAAAAAAAAAAAAACAAAAAAAAAAAAAAAGGGGTTGAAAAAAAAAAATAAAGAAAAAAAAAATTTTTTTTTTTTTAAACAAAAACCCTTTTCCCCAAATGATTTAAAATTATTTTTTTTTAAAAAGCAAACACACAAAAAAAAAAAAAAAACTATAAAAAAATGATAGGGTTTGAAAAAATAAAATGACGTTAAATACAATTTCCTTTACAAACTTCAAAGTAAAAGGCTTTTTTTTCTTCAAAAAAATATGTGTTCTGTTCAAATTAGAGCAGCGGTTCGCAACCTGTGGATCACGACCCCTTTGGGGTCGATCGACCCTTTCCCAGGGGGTCGCTAAGACCATCGGAAGACACATATACTCTATGGTTATGAAGAAGCTACGAAAATAATTTTGTTGTTAGGGGTCGCCAGAACACGAGGAACTGTAATGAAGGGTCGCGGCAGGAGAAAGGTTGAGAACCACTGGTAGAGAGTTTTTTTTTTTTTTTTTTTTTTTGCGTGAAAACTTCTTATAAAAGTTTCTTCTGGAGTTATTAAGTAATGGCGGTCGTTAGCTGAAATGTAGAAAGCAAATGAATCTCTAAGTGACACGGTAATGGAATGCTATTTTTTTCACCTTCCTCTCTGTGACGTCTGTTCTTTGATCTTACAGCCATCAGTGGAGGTCCTTTGGGCAACTCTTTGTACCGGCTGGTACAGTTTCACTTCCACTGGGGACACGACGATAGGTGCGGCAGCGAGCACACGGTCAAAGGGAAAATGTACCCGTCTGAGGTGAGTGGGGACATTTTTCAGTGGTCAGCAGAGTTGATGAAAGATGACAAGGTTTTTCTTTGAACACGTCCATCGGACTCAATAGAGAAAGAGAAACAAAAAGAATGGAGAGGGAGAACACATATTGAGAATTATCACTTAATGGACCCCCTAACAAAGACGTTTCATAAAATGAACAAATAATTGCTTGATTGCGCTTTCTAGTAACAGCCCGTAGGATCGAATGGCTAATATCAATAAAATCAATAACAGAAACACGAGAGGTAGTTTTATAATACTGTAATTGGGCCAGTAATAAATATTTTCTTCATTTAAAAAAAAAATTATCTTTATTTTTTATGAGTTACTACTCAAAGAAGTAATATATACTACATTTACAAGGGTGGGCGAGTACTAGGATAACCACTCAATGGAAGCGCCTATTCAAAAAAAAAAATTTTTTTGCGAGCCACATCATATATTCTTAGGGACTCACAAACAAATAAATATACATGTATTCACTTGTATTTAAATTGATTAATATTAAATAGAGTGATCTCCCCTTTGATTTGGCTGCGCATAAAAGTCTTTCGAGTTATATTACAAAACAAAATTATTTCCTAATGCAATTTCAGTGGCAAATTTAATAAATAATATATATATTTAAGAAATATTAAAATTGGCTTGTCTAACCGCAGGCGTAATTAAAGGGGCCAATACTCGTATGTGGATTTGTCCACCCTTGATATATTACAATAATTTTGTAACATTTTTTTTGTTGTTGTTCAAAACTAACTTTCATTGATTGCCACTGCTTCTTATGGCAATAACGTGTACTCATAACGTGTTCCGTTTCTTACGCATAATTTAAAAAGTTGTGGATTGAAATATATAATAAGTAGCCCTATAAATTAAGCCTTGGAAATAGTAATATCTATTGTCCCCCCCCCCCCTTTTTGATATTATCCGTGCACAGCTTCATCTGGTACACTACAACACAGCCAAGTACAGGGATTTCAACGAGGCCGTATCTCAACCAGATGGTCTGGCAGTGATAGGTGTATTTATCAAGGTAAGAATATCTTCTTCCACATTAAGGCGAGTTACTTTCCTGCCCATGTGTCAATCCTAAGTCTGAGTCATACAAATAGCATTGGTATGTCACCATAAGTTACAGAGAGATAGAGAGAGAAAGAGAGAAATAGTAAATAAGATGCTTTTAAAATGAGTAGAGAGACTCTTGAAAAGAGAAAGAAATTTCATTTTTTTTTAAAAATACATCTCGAAAATTTCTGAGCAAATCGGTGTCATCATTAGCGACCGAGGTTTATATGTCAAGGGAAATAATCAATATATATACATTTAGAAATAGAAATATAGGTTCTCCTTACCTCCCATAGTTATTAAACGCTCTTTTTCTTATTGAGTTGCGCTGTCAGTAAAGAGTGTTACATGACGTCCCTACATTCAAAGGAACTCAACTTGTTCATTTTCTATAGGGGAGATGGGCTAACAAATAGATTTACTCATAGTAAGGGTACCAGTAGGTGTTGGATTTGAGATCTATTGTTTGAAAAGAAAGCAGAAAGTGCTCTGGAGTCATCAGTACTGTACACACATGTTGTACATTTTGGTATTCCTCAGGTCGGTACCGTGGATCACGATGCCTTCAAAGTTCTTTCAGACAATGCGGGAAGGGTCAAGTGCAAGTCATTCAAGACAGAGACTGGATTAGATCTGAATCCAAAATCTCTCCTTCCAGGTAGGATATTATTTTTGTTCTCATACGCCTGAAAGCTGCCTGAAGAGACAAGTTCAGCCAATGGCCAATGACATTTCATGTCTGATTTGACATGAGACATTGAAAAATAAAGCAAGATACTCCCGCATCAAGTTTTAAACCATCCCTCTCCCCAACCCTCTTCCCTTTCCCTCTTAACCCCGCCCTCTTCCACCACCCTCTTCCCCAGCCCCTTCCTTATCCTCTTCACCCCTCCATCTTCCCCACCCTCATCCCGCACCCTCTTCCCCACACTTTTCCTTATCCTCTGCCTCACCCCTCCAACACCCTCTCCCCGCATAAACATGAAAACCTTAAACTGAAATGTTGGACTTGGATGTTTCACATTTTTAGATATGATTTTAAATTTTAAAGAAGATATGTCTGGTTGACAGGAAACATCAGCAACTACTGGACTTACGAGGGATCCCTAACAACACCGCCATGCTGTGAGAGTGTCCAGTGGATTGTCCTTCAAGAGCCCATTTCTGTGTCCCCAGAGCAGGTAAACTAATTCTATTTTTAGAGAAAGATTCATTGATTTCAAGTATAAGTACCCCACCTTTGAAATATTTTGCCATATGCTATGAGCATAAGAAAGCAACTGAGAGGCTACTGAGGGTGTTAGAACATACAGCTCTTTTAACTTAGCAAAGAGGGCAATGTAGATATAAAGCATGGAGCATTTAACCTTAATGGATCCCTTTTGAAAATTTAAAGAAACAATGTGAAGTAATAATATAATAACAGTAATATGCAAATTAAAATAAAAACTTCATGTCAGCATTTGGTGAATAATTATCAGTCATTAGAATATAAGAATAGTTAAACTGGTATTTTGGCTTTTGTATCATGAAACATATTTTAAGAAATTAAATGTTAATTTTTTTTTATTACTGTTAGTTGTTGTATAGAGAAAGATGAATGTGTGAGTGAATCAAGTGTTTAATATTTTAATTTTTTTTTTTTTTTTTAATTTTTTGGAAATGACCCAAATTTTAAAAAAATATTTTTAAGAAATTTTTTTTTTTTTTTTTTTTATTACTGTTAGTTGTTGTATAGAGAAAGATGAATGTGTGAGTGAATCAAGTGTTTAATATTTTAATTTTTTTTTTTTTTTTAATTATTTGGAAATGACCCACATTGTAAAAGAATATTTTTAAGAAACTTTTTTTTCTTTCTTTTCATAGATAAGAGCTTTAAGAAATCTGTGCTGTGATGAAAACGGATCAAAGCGAATCATTAATAACTACAGGCCCCCACTACCAATAGGTGAAAGGGAACTCAGAGCTTCCTTTCAGTAACCTCCCATCATTTGGCTGCTGTGTTAATGGACTGGTAGTAGTGGACCGGAGCTCCTAATAGCTACCCTCTAAACCTTTTGAATTGTCATCAGGAGAAGATTCAATGATTGCCAAGTCTTATGACGCCAGGTTAAGATTAGGAAGCCGGTAAACCTGTCTGAAGTTCCTGACAATTATTTGTATTACAATTTTTTTTTTAAAATTCTAACCATGTTCGAACTTTCGATTCTAAAAAAAATCAACTCTATAAATCAAATTTTTATTTTCATATCCTTGACTAATTATCTAAGGGTTTTAACCATCGGACTAATGGGATTTAAAAAAAAAAAGATAATCTCAACAATTTACATATAGAAAAAAATGACACACAACTGTAAAGATCTATTTATTAAATTATATGTTATTATTGTATGTTTTCGTTTAAAAAAAAAAAAATATTTATATATCATGAAAAAATAGTCATGAAATAAGAGTGAGTTAGCATCAGGAGGTTTTTGTACACACAACCCATATCAGGACTTGGCCACCAGGATAACATGAAAACTCCTTGTAAATATTACATTTCAATTTCTATGAATATTTTGTTGAACCAACATCTGTTGTTGTTTTTTTAATTTTTTTTTAAACTGTATATAATTCCACCAACACAGATGCTAAAAGAATCCACACCAAAAAAAAAAGAAATTCTGTTTTTAAACACCTAAAGCGTGAAAGGGAGATAATCAATTGTTGTTTGCCAAAGATTAATTCATGGTTGTGAAAGCTTGACAGGAATGTGATACATTTTTTGAGTTTTAAAATCATTACAATCGTCTTTCATTGAGGTCGCAATTGTGATACAATACAAACTTTCACCAGACCACAACAAAAGCTGATTTATTGTCAAGATCCAAATTTCATGTAACTTTGATACTGACAATTTTTAAAAAAAAAGGAATTATTTTTTGGGTTGTTACTCAAGGATATTTCAGATGGTATCTTTCAAAATGTCCAATCAATCGTTATTTTATGGGCGAATGTTATAAAAGGTTTCATCCCATTACTCACCAACCTTTTTTTTAATGTATGTACAAAATATTATTTAATATTAAAAATGTATAACTTTTACATTACACATATTTTAATCTGGAATTTTTTCTATAGCTAACATTTATTTCTCATTTATAAGATTTTTTAAATATTTTTTTAAAATGATCTTATCTTTAAATATCTTGAATTTTTAGGCTGTTGATGAAGTCTTTTTAAATGAGATTACTCATTATAGTTTCTAGAATAAAAAATATCATTGTGGTATTTATGTTATTATGCAAAAAAAAACAACAACAACTTGTTTTACATGGTTTATGTAAAAGCATATGTCAAAATGCGTTGTTTAAGAATAAATTATTTACCACGACATAGGCTACCATAATCCTTTTAAGATTGAATTTTAATTATTGGTATAAAAGTGTTATGGGATTGAACTTTGACAGCTCAATTAATTTTATGAACATTTAATGAGCATTTACATAATGTCAAAATATTATACTATACATTATTTGAATTTAAACTTATTTATCTTAAAGCTGGGTTTTAATTAACACTGCTCTACAGATAATTTTTTTTTTTTTTAAATGTGAGCTTACGAACAACAACCTTAATTAACAAAAATGTATCCACACAGGTGATAACTTTGTGTTTAGGATGTACGTAGAGAATGTATCTTATAATTGGAATCGTACCTAAAAAAATCGTTTTTTGAAAGAAACAAATGATGTTACCCTTTTAAGTTTAACATGCAAACAAAGCTGTAACATTTACTTGAGTGTGATTTTCATATGTTAGTTTCCATTATATTCACATTGTAAAAAACAAATAATTTTTGTACATGTTAAATTTCTTAGTAAAGCTCTGTGATTTGTTGTACTATCAAATTTGCAAGTTGTTTGTTTGAGACTACTGTTATTTTTCTCATGTCATATACATCAGTGATACTTTAAATAACAGCTCCTCTGCAGAAGTGATACTTGATATAATAACTCTAAATAACAAAATGTATTTTTTGCTAAAGTTATGAACAATTTCCAATTTCTTACACACTTTCCTTTCAATGTAAATTTATTTGGACAAAGAAATACTTTAATAAAGTTATACTTTCTTTTATCATTGTCATCAAATTTAACCAATGAATTTTTTTTTAGCAGGGTTTCCCCACCTCAGGGATTTAGAGGTGCGAGGTTGCATTTCATGAGGTGTGAGGAAAAGATTATAAGAACAGAGAACCCGTTGACTTTCAAATGATAATATAAATGTATATACATAATATTATATATATATTTTTTTTTTTTTAAAATTCTTCACATGAACACCTGACTAAGTCGCAATTTTCTTCGCCAAGTTTCTTTAATTCAATCAACAAATTACTACTTCAGTCTTATTCCAGTTTTTATAAAGCATTGTTACTTCTGTAGCAGATGTTAGACTTAATTAAACAATTTGTAGAGAATGCAGAATAAAGAAAATGTTAGGAGACATTGATTTTGTTATACATTAACAAATTAATTGTTTAATTTTCTCAATCAATTTATTTTCTGATGTTCTTAAAGGGAGTAACATTAGATTGCTATAGGCTATAGGCCTACCGTATGCGCAAATGAAACTAGTTTCTATTTCTTTTAAGTCTGTGTCATTGTTCAACATTCTCTATGCATCTTTAATTGTATTTAGACTTGTACTCCATGTCAGAGCCAGGCATTTCATCCTAGACGCAGTAAATTATTTCATTTAAGAATTGACATATCCCAGGACAACTGTATTTATAATCCATGTCCCCAGTCCTCGACAGCCACAATTGTTTTCATTTAAATATTACCAATACTATGTTAACAGTACTGTAACTTTTTTGCATCTTTAAACATGTTTTCCTATTCAGTAGCCTTGTATCTTTTACATGATAGAATAGCAACAGATTTTATGATACTTTTTCCCCTAGGCCTACCATAGCTGTGATCTTTGTTGAGCAATTTATTGTTGTATGCCAGGCAGTGACTTAGATTATCATGTCATATAATGGCATTCAATCAGTGGTGATTTGATGTTGTTTGGTGTGAAAAAGTCCAAAACTTCTCTTGATTACACTAAATTCACTAAATTGCAGATTGGGCAACTTAGGCAGACCAGTAAAATTGTATTCCTTATATTACATATTATTTGATTATAAGTATATATTTTTTTTTTTTTTTAAAGATATTTTTCAAAATTTTAATTGCAGCCGCTCTAGAAATAAAAAAAAAAAAAAATTTAGATATTTTTTTTCCTTTATATTATTTTAGGAATAAAACTTTTTGTTTTATTAATGAAAATTTAGAAACCAATGTTTTAATTCCATCAACTTCGACAAATTGTTTTAAATATTTGAATTTGTTTTTTTTTTTTTTTTTTTAAAGATATTTTTCAAAATTTTAATTGCAGCCGCTCTAGAAATAAAAAAAAAAAAAAATTTAGATATTTTTTTTCCTTTATAGTAATTTAGGAATAAGACTTTGTGTTTCATCAATGCAAATTTAGAAACCACTGTTTTAATGCCATCAACTTCGACAAATTGTTGTAAATAGTCGAATTTGTTTTGTTTAATTCATTATGCACCGATGGAGGTTAGCGGAAAGTTGGAAAGTCAAATGTTGTGGAACTGACGTCATTCATATTTTTTCACTCTGGAAATTTTAAAACTAATATTTTACTTATTCTTAAAAAAAACACAAAAACAAAAACAAACAAAAACAATTTTAAAAATAGTCAACGGCAAGCATAAACACATAGTTTAATTTATAATCGGTTTAAGTTTAAGTTTGCTACATTTCATTTGATTTCTCCACGTCATATTACGATTACAGAAACATCTTTTATAAAATAAACAAAACACATTTAGGTTTTCAATTTAAAAAAAAACATATTTGTCTCACTCTAAAGTTATATTTAAATGAAAAAAATAATAATTTTGAGCACCATTGTAAAAGGAAAGATCATTGAGTAGGGGTGAAACCATCCACAGGCATGTCTTTTATCAACAGTCAGCATCATTTATGGAGAAGAAAAAAACATCAATCTTAGAATTTGTTCATTGGACATATGATTTTTTTCAATATAAATGTTTAACTTTTCTACTATTTATTATCGCCCCATTTGCATGCACAACCACTGTTGGGGTGTGGAGTAAACAGAATCTCTATGTAGTCTTAACTGGCAACTTTAATGATGATCTCTCTCAGACGTCTGCTGCTGATTTCTGCAAAGCGTATTGGTGTTGATCTATAGAATTTATCAAATTGTTGACTGTAATTTTTCTATGTCATACACATGGCAGGGATGGTTTAGTCTATTACTCTGATGTTTGTTTTGTTAAAATGAATACCTAAGCACATTTTTTTGTTCAAAATTTTATTTTTCCCTAATAATTTAATTACTGAAATTAGGAACCTCTCGAAGTAGGAATTAAACCAAACCTGCCATATTGATATTGCTCCTAGCTAATTCGATTATAGTATATTACTTAGATCTTTCTTAGATTCAATGGATGTTTTCATACATTGACGATATTCATTAAACCGGATATGGAAAAAAAAAACACAACGACTTTGTTTATTTTAATACAACTGTTAATGTTACTCATACGGTCTCTAGGTCTCTACGGAGAAAATATTTTGACTATAAAAGAAGCCATCTTATTTTATAATAAATCTTAACATGCTTAATACATGGTAAAGTCCCTCGTGTTGTTTGAAACAGCAATGCTCAAAAGTGGACGGCATGTTGAGCATTGGGGTATGTTGGAATTGGGGAAATGGAGGAGTTGTATTTATTACTAAGCTTCATGATCAATTCCTTCTTAGCGATCGCCCCTTGTAGTGTGAACAACGTTCCAGGTTTCCGGTTGACAAGTCTGTTGTGGCTTGCCGATTAGGAAGCGTCGGCCACCGACCCCCTCGGCGTTTGCCTGGAAACATAACTACTGGGCACGCCCCGCGTGGGCAGACAAAGGGTGTGCTCGGTACCTGCCGTACATAAAACAGCTCCCACAGGGCTGCCGGCTGTAATATTTTGCAGTCGGAAAGTTAGGCAGAGCCAGGGTAGGGATCATGATTACAAGTTGCCGTTGACGGGTATGAGGCCAGAGGCGAGGGTGGTAACCTCTGGCCGAGGATTCAATTAATGCAGCCGTGAGAAAGCTGCCCCTAGGCAACCGTTTCGTCCCAGCCACATCGTGAGCTAGTCGCGTTGTGGAAACCCACTGTGGAATCCCTCTTATAAGGCGTCCGACGCTTTCCCGGGATGGGTGGGGGAAGATATTAGGACGTAAATTTTCCATCCCAACTCCTGAGAAAGTCGATCGAGTGCACTGTTTAAACGCATAGTGTCGGATCGACCGGGTGCCTCCTGGTTGGGGCGGCCCCCAGGCGGGGTCCTGGTCGAGCGCCCAGGCGGGGGACTTGGGTGAGGGGCCCGTGTGGGGGCCGTCCTGACGAGTGGGCATCTCCAACGTGCCGCTCCGCGGCCCGATGCGTCGGACCGGGGAGGGGTAATTTGGGGGGGGGGGGGCATAAGAGTCTAGACTCGCCCTGCTGACGCCATTTCTTAATGTAACATATTAGTGTGAACAACAGAGGTCTCGCGTTAAAATTAATAACTGGTAAATAAAAATGGTCAACTGGAGTCCAATCTAACGACACCCTAAACAGGAACCGGTGGGTAAAAATCTAAATGCCTTCAAAGAAACGCGCCTAACGTCTTTTTAAATGAACTTGTCTCATGACATTCTTCTACCGTCTTTCTTGGAACATAAAACAGGGTTATATAATAATATAATAATTGTTCGCACAAAAAAAAATATGAAAAATTTAAATTAAAAACTGGGGCGCATTTTCAGGGATGTCATCTTTTTCATGTACATCTAACATCATTTATTTGTGTACAAAAAAATGGAGTTAGATGTATATATATAAAAAGTTATGTTTTCTTATGCATCTAACTCCATTTATTTGTGTACAAAAATAAATGGAGTTAGCTGTATATATATGTTCTCATATGCATCTAACTCCATTTATTTGTGTACAAAAAAACACACAAAAAACACAAAAAACCCATCTCCATTTATTACGCTACTGCAACAACCAAGGCCTTTCTTGTCAAGGTATCCCGCTGGTTGATCATGGCAACACGCCTGTCAGTGATATTTTTCAAAGGAAAGTCTCGAGTTCTGTTCATATACCAGTAGATGTCCGCTCGGGTGATTAGTTTTATGTGGTACCGCGCACATTTCGAGCTTACTGGAAAAAACAAAACAACAACAACAAAAATAAGAAACATGCTAGGGCTTATTTTAGGGTAGGTGTTATTTTCTGAGAAAACGCGGTATTACAATTTGTGTGAGACCTTAACATGAGCGGTGAAGTCACGAGGAATGGAAACACGACAAAGGGAGGAGATAGAAGGGAGATGGTTGGATAAGGAAGGCTCATGTTCTGAGACAAGCAGAATGGTCCAATGTCCGTATCACTATCTTGTCGTCATCCTATTCCCTTGAACAAAGCTTCATCTCCCGCAGTTATTAACTTATTTTTCTTGCAAGCCCGTTTTTATTCGAAAGCTCAAATCTATCAATAATTTAAACCAAATTTGTTCATAACATTTTTTTTTAGTGAATTAGATCGCAAAATATTTTTTAAAACAAAAATTGATGTGTGTTGTATCAGCATTTTTTAAAACTCTGAAGCCATGTATTCACAAATTATCCAAATAATGTTGATTACACGAGGTCTGCTTTTATTACAATGTACCATTTGCATCGCCTGTGCAAGCCTTTCCTTAATTAATTTGCAGTGGGTTTAGAGGTCTTAAAACAAAATGCATGAATGTAGATTTAGTTTATTTTACGTCGACGCACCTACAGCGCGTAGGTGAAAGACACTTCAGTGTCGCGGACACACAGTTTTGAGAGCACTGGCTTTGGAGGCCTGTAGTACCAATACTGATCCACATTTCGATCACACCTGTACAAGACCATGAAACGTCTCTAACGTGACGTTGAGTCTGTACAAAACGCCCTTCCAACAGCCATTGAATTCTGACAGTAGAGTAAATAATCACGTAGGGCCGTTCATTCAGTTCACACGATCGCTAGTTTGAATAAACGCACGAGAGCAGTGGTTCTCAAAGACGTTTTTCTTTCATCGGACCTAAAAGAGAAAAAGTGCAGGGATTTGTGTGTGGTGTGTGTGTGTGTGTGGGGAGGGGGGTTACAGTACGATAAAGTAGCCTCTCTAATGTTTGTGTTACCCAATGCGGTAAGCTCAATGTGCCACCATCCTCATTTTCATGAGAGGATAACTCTACTATTTCATACTTGCCGTAGTAACAGTGTTGTGGTGTCTGTTTTTTTTTTTTCTCTTACATTTCAACTCTTTTCCAGTTTATTAACTCATATTGCAGTGCAGACTGGAAAGGTACGGCAGGAGGAAGGGACCAGGCCTGCGGACCACGACTTCGGGAAAGACTGATCAAGTCCACATATTGTCATGCGCCCACCCCGGGGACCACCAGTTTAAAAAAAGACTGATCAAGTCCACATATTGTCTCACTGTTAAAGCCATTTTTTAACATTGCTGGATTATACACATTCAAGTTGAAAGTCTTCTCTTACTTACACCCAAACAGAACGTATTACTAATCCCCTGTTTTAATAACTTTTGGTTATACATTTAAAGAAAAAAATATAAAGAAGATCCGCTCACTAATTAGACATCTAATCTGGCAAAGGAAACTGAAGTAATTTTTTTTTTTTAATCTGCACATTCAGGGCGGAGGCAAAATGCCCCACCCTGCCCTACCCAAATGACGCCCCTGCCTCCATCTCCACCCTTGCAGTGCACACACATACAAAGGAACCTTTCTGATGTTATTTAATAGATTTCCACCTGTTTCACTGGTCGTCTGCTCGGCTACCCAAACAATGAAACAGACACTCGAGATGGAGGTGGACCCTCTTTCTGGGGGTGAAGATGAACGAACTTGCGCACTCCTATCTTGGCTACACACATCCTCTCCTGTTGACACATACCCTACTGTTGACACAAATCGCCGACAGAACATCCTGATCGACACGGATAGACCCGGGGGGTAAGTTTAGACACGACGTAAGTCTGGTCGTAGTGAGTTGGTGCAGGAAAGCGATATTTTTGTGAACATTTTCTGAAGTGGTCGACATTTCTGTCACGATTTCTTTGGACATTACTGTTAAGATAAGGGAATACCTACAGCGTCCACTTTAGCTGTGTCGTACGGCTGGTACACATCTTTCTTCATTAAAATTTCAATCCTGTGCGTGATAAAGGTGTATTGCCATGACGTTAAATAAAATATTTTGAACGATAAACAGCTCGAGAAAATAGTCCGATCGTTTCTAGTAACACTACACGAGCCTGAAGATAAATGTAATCACATTCCGTGTTTATTTTATGTGTTTACGCTTTTGAAAACGTGAAACCACCACCACAAGGATCTCAAACAGAATAAAAAGGGGTCAAGGCGGTATCAAAAATTTACTTTGTGATAAAATTTTAAAAAAAACAAAAACAAATTCAGAAGCATCAGTGGGACAACAAATGTCTCGCGCGGTGAGCAGCTTTGATCCGTTTAGAGACCCGATCATTACGTGTTTGAGATGCTACCCGTGGCTACCGTTGCTGCACGGGTAGCTGGAACCAGGGCCCTGGTCAGCATGTGCGCAGTTCTGGCGTGGTCTACCCTGGCATGGACTGATGACGTCGAACGAACTCAAACACCGCTCAAACTGAACTGTGAGTAAATTAGGACTTACAAAATCAAACCTCCTTACCATCCTATATAAATGATCACTGTTAAAGTCAATATTGGCTTCAGGGAAGTGAGGTTTTCACGATCGATGAAGGCTGCTTTAGCGATGCAAAAATCGTGTCGAATATTTCACGTTTCAATTTTTCTAGTTTAAAAACTGTAATCTAAATCACAAAGTTTATCTTCTAAAAAAAAAAATGAACCTGTACAGTGTAATCAAAACAATTGACACGAATCAAGGACTGTGTCGATAATATTTTCAAGTAAAAGAATAAGTAAAAGAGAATGCGTTTGATCCATAATACTATGAAAGTTTAATAACGTGATTCGAGGTATCTTCATATTTCTGTGAAAAGTTTTTATTATTGGGGATATAGTGAATTTCGAAGTTAGAATTAGTCAGTATTTGAACCGAATCGTCTCGAGAATTTTTTACACCTAATTATAACAGAGGCAAATCGAACTCTACCAAATTGAAATGCAAGTAAATCGAAAGATTGAACACGATGGCGAGCTCTCAAAATGTGTTTACTGGTTTTGGGAGCAGTTGTCCACTTCCAGTTAAGATGCCATTATGACAGTGGTTGTCTTGTAAAATACTTTAGCGTAAGAATGTTAAAGGATGGCCGGAATTTCTATTATCGAGTTTGAAACCGATAACCTGTTTTAGACTTTTAAAATATGATAATCAATTTGGCTTTTTCTTTCCCCCTGAACTTTTGTAAAAAAAAAAAAAATATATTCAGATTTTAAATATTAAAAAAAATATTTAAATGATAGACTTAAAATGATTAAACTTAGAGTATAATGGATAACACGGGCTCTCGCTTCACGTTTTTTAACCCTAGGTCTACAGACCCGGGGTCAATAATATAGACACGATATAAATGTCCCGTACTCGACAATTTCCTAAAATAGATGACTGCCGTTTAGAAGAAAATGTGATATTATAAAAATTTCCAATCGGACTTTTTTTATGTGGAACAAATGGTACAAACCGAAACGCGTTTTTAAAACCGGAATCTCTAAACCTTTAACCGGTTTAAAACCGGAATCTCTAAACCTTTAACCGGTTTAAAACCGGAATCTCTAAACCTTTAACCGGTTTAAAACCGGAATCTCTAAACCTTTAACCGGTTTAAAACCGGAATCTCTAAACCTTTAACCGGTTTAAAACCGGAATCTCTAAACCTTTAACCGGTTTAAAACCGGAATCTCTAAACCTTTAACCGGTTTAAAACCGGAATCTCTAAACCTTTAACCGGTTTAAAACCGGAATCTCTAAACCTTTAACCGGTTTAAAACCGGAGTCTCTAAACTGATATCCAGTTTGCCCGACAAAAAAAAAAAAAAAAAAAAGAAAAGAAAAAGAACAATTAACATCCTTAGTTTATTTACTGGATGACAGATAGGACTACTCAATTCTGTCAAACCAATGAAACTTGTAGGTTGTAAATCAGAGAAACATAACAATACAATTTAACATTTTCTACATCATCCCTTATCCAACATGTTCCTGTTATCATTACAGAAGCAGATTAACATTGGTTGATCTTTAATTTATTCACAGACTGTCGTTTCCTGCACGGCGCGTGCGTGTCCAATTGCTCTCACGCCAGGACACTAGAAGGCACAACGCCAGGGTCGCTATGCGATCAGCAGCTAGTCTGCTGCGTGCTGCCGGAACAGATCCTGGAAGGTCGTCGCGCAGGTACTTTGATATTTATTAATCACATTTACGTGACCACGGCTCGAGTCGTCCAGGAACGCTGGGGAAGGGGGGGTGGGGGGGGGTTGGGGGGGGGGGNGGGGGGGGGGGGCGGCGTTCCTTCACTTTTAAACATTTTTGTCTAAGAAATAAATACATTTTTATTACGGTAAGGGTGATGGGGGGTGGTTCCTAAACATTTTTTCTCAGGACCTGACACATTCTTCACGTCTCTAATCGCAGTGTATGTTTCACTGTTACATTTAAGATTTTTGTGTGTTAATAAGCAGCTTAGTTTTTCATGTCTATTTTTTTTTTTTTATTTGTAACTGGATCAACAGAACATTTAAATGGCTACGGAGTGACAATCCAAAATTCCCCAAATGCCACCGAGTCGACCGAGCGGGGATCAAGGGCGTCGACTAACAATGACGTAGTCTCGTCATCCTCCTCGCCTGCTGTCAAAGGCGTCACCTCATCGACCGCTCCCGTGACCACGTCTCCAGCGCACCGCAGTCCGACTCCGGCCACTTACAAGTATCGCGGGATGATTATTCCATCAGTGTACATGTATTTGCAACAGTTGAGGTCGGTGACGGAGCCACCCACAGCCTCGAGGCATACAGCCAAGTACAACGCTCCAAAATATAAATTTATTCAAATAAACGATTCCAACACCGGGACAGGATCAACAACAGATTATGAAACGACCCCGACTACTTTACAAGATCCCAGCGAGAGGGGTAAATACTCGACTATTTTGAACTATACATACATTTTCACATTAAAAATGACGTGGGGAAAAAGAAATGTAATATCGATAATTAAAATAAAATATCTATATATGGTAGTTTTATTTTATAGAATTACACTAAGGGTAACGTGAATTCAATGAACATATGTTAGTGAAAAATGGAAGAGTTAGTTATAATATTATAAAAAAAAAAAAAGAAACCATGGGTCAAGAATATATGTTCCTTCATAGAATAAGTTATTGTAGGTTTGATGTATGACATAATCCAAATCATTGACCGGTTTGAATTAACGCAAAGAATATTAATGTTCTGTCTTTCTAGACTGCGTTCAAGCCACGTGAAAGACAACATTTAACACGAGCTATCTTGTTGCTGTAATTACAAGCGAAAAAATAAGAACACAAGACAAACGCCTCTGCTGACCCCCCCCCCCACCTCTCCCGACAGACAAGCCACGTGAAAGACAACATTTAACACGAGCTATCTTGTTGCTGTAATTACAAGCGAAAAAATAAGAACACAAGACAAACGCCTCTGCTGACCCCCCCCCCCCACCTCTCCCGACAGACTACCTTCCCCGCTGATAACCCTCCCCAAAAATTACCTTCCCGCTGATTATGTTCCCCACTGATTACCTTCCCCAAATTTTATAGTTCATAGCTAACTTAACTCGCTATTTACTAGATTGACTTTCCCCGTGATTCAACCTGCACCATGTTTCTTTATTTGTCTTTACTGCGGAAATTACGGCTGTTTCCTAAGCGTCCAAGATTTTTGTTTCTGGTTCCTATAAAAGTGCCCTAGTTTGTGCTAAATTTTTGAGACACTGAGATTTTTGAAATCTTGAATGTGAATCTGTACTTTGTTGTCTTTTTGTTTGTTGCTGATTTTTAGTTGTTTAAAAAAATCCATTTGCTCATATTAATAATCTAATCAAATCTAATCTAATCTAATCTAATCTAATCTAATTTAATCTAATGTAATCTAATCTAATCTAATCTAATCTAACCTAACCTAACCTAACCTAACCTAACCTAACCTAACCTAACCTAACCTAACCTAACCTAACCTAACCTAACCTAACCTTACCTTACCTTACCTTACCTTACCTTACCTTACCTTACCTTACCTTACCTTACCTTACCTTACCTTACCTTACCTTACCTTACCTTACCTTACCTTACCTTACCTTACCTTACCTTACCTTACCTTACCTTATCTTATCTTATCTTATCTTAACTTAACTTAACTTAATCTGCTCTAACTTATTCCTATATTCTTTCGTATCTTTTTTTTGGGGGGCCTATTCTAAACTAATCTAATCCTCTAATCTAATCTAATCTCACATATTTTCTTTTTAGATTACAAATGTGGCGTCTCACCGTCTGTACGGGACAAACGCATCGTTGGCGGGACACAAGCAAGGAGGTGCGCCTACCCCTGGATGGTGTACATAGTGCGTGACCCCAACAAAGATGATCTCTGCGGTGGGACCTTGGTGTCGTCCCGTCATATCATAACGGCAGCTCATTGCTTTGAGTAAGTTTGTGTTACAAAATAAAACCGAGAACATTTAGGTTCATTTTTTAAATTGAAAAGCCGAAAGCACACAGGGAAATCAAACCACCAACCATGGACTTCATTTGGGTAGGGCAGGGTGGTACATTCGCCCCCATCTCCCCGAAATTGAAGGTTTCATATGAATCGCTTTGTACTGTGGCGCCTCCAGTGATAAACAACTGAACAAGCCGACCAAGTTTTGATTTTGTCCCCCACCACCTTTCCCCTGAAAAAAAACAAACTTGAAAAGACGTCAATGCCATCAAATCTGTCTTTGACCAGGGATAGTGCGAACAAATATCTTTTTCCAAATACCCAATGGGGTATGTATGTAATAATTTCAAATACGCATTTGAATATATCATCACACTTACACTAGTTTTGCCATAAAGCTTTGACCCCGAACGTCACAATCCTTGTGCAGTGATTGCTGTAACGGTCCGTCTTGGATCTGAATGAATATGAACTCTGTTGTAATAAGCCTTTTATTTTTTTTCTTTGCGATGGCACATAATGAGTTTCTGGGCCATATGGACACATACGAGTTCGTATAACAGAGCGTTTGAAAAAAAAAAAAAAAAGAATGTCTGGATGTTTGCGTTTCTTCTCTGGTGTATATGAAAGGGAGGTAACACGATCTATGCACACGGAAGTTTTCAGATTGTGGCCAGGAGTCATTTGAAAAATCCCCTGAAAGCTTTCGAATCAGATCTTAAAAAACAAAAAAAAAAGATGTAAAATGATTTTTGAAATAAAACAATAAGAAAACTTGTTTTCAAATTGATTGACCTTTTTGATTCGGCATTACTGCAACGAACCGCATAGATTTTGGAAATATAATATAATGAAATTGAGTTCGAGCGTTTTAGAAGTTACTAAAATGGAAACAGCCATTCAACTACCGGTATATTACTTTATCCCAGCTTCAACCAATTATTTTATGTTATTTTTATGGATTTTTGAAATTTTATCATATTCCATATTTATTTTTATTTCGCAAAGTTACGATGCCCTCTTTCTTTTGGGGTTGTCAGTTTCCTGGGTGCGAATTGGCCGAAGCTCATTCTTGGGGAGTACACGCACGGAGAGAACAGTACACACGACAGCTTGGTCACTTACGACTATAGGATAGCGACACACCCGTCATACGACAGGATGACCTACCGTGAGTTGTGTATATTTACTAAGGCTTCACAGGGTGCAGCAGTTGTTTTGTTTTGTTTTGTTTTAACCGCGTCCGGTTATTTTGAGAAAATACCCAAGGGTTAAGGGGACAAAAAGAGTTAATTTCTCATTTTCTATATCCTACAGCCACTCATACACCCTGCCTGACAACCTTTAAAAAATAGTCCTACAGACAGTACTACAGACAGTCCTATACACCATACCCGTTACTCTTTATTGATCAACTTTAATAGTAGCCTCCGAAAATGTTATACTTTCTTACCTTTGTTCAACCGTCACGCATGACCAGTGGCGTAGCGAGGCAGGTGCGGGGGGTGCGGAGCGCACCGGGTGACACCATTTTAGGGGGTGACACCCGATTGAAAAATTGCATATTTACAGGGCACACATTGCTCGCAAAAACCGAGATTCATGAAAGAATAACCGATCACACATATATTTTTCTCAAATGTAACCAATCCAAATGCGTGCTTTATTGAAAGTTCAAGGTTGATGCTTTACTGTGGACTTATTTTAACAAGAAAAAATCGATCATAGAAGTTGGGTGGGGGGGGGGGAGGACACCGTGAGTTTACCGCACCGGGTGACACCAAACCTAGCTACGCCACTGCGCATGATGTTAGCTGCTTGACAGCTCATTTCTCCACTCTGTATCATTAATAAAACATGTTAAGTAAGGAGGGGCGGTTGTCAAAAGAAAGAAGCCAGACCAGAAGCAAAGTATAGATAAGAGATGTTCTAATACGATCACATACAAATTAGGGCAGTTTGAAATTTCAATAACTTTGTGCATGCTGTGTCTCACACAACAATTCTTTCAGATCATGACATTGCCGTCCTGACTCTGTCCTCGCCTGTCCACTTCAAGGACTGCCTCCATCCCATCTGTCTGCCTCGGCCTGGACAAGTGTTGGCGGTGGGAAGCTCCTGCACTGTCGCGGGCTGGGGGTCCACATCAAGGACAACAGGTGAACACAACACATTTTTCTCTATGTCAACAATGTCGGCATGCAAAATACCTGTGAACATCCAATGAAACAAGCACGAGCAATTGTGTTCTGTGAATTAATTTAATATAAAAAATAAGTCATAAAACATAGATGTGATAAGTTATTTTTTTTTTTAAATCTAAGTATTAGACTCTATAAAACATTAACTCTACCTCACAAAGTTTTAAAATATTAAAACTCAAATTAAAGGATTTGGTTACTGTATGTATCATAGAAACCTTGGCAAACTTGTATTGTTGTATATAGCGGTAGCACTGCCGATGTTTGAGGCGAAGTTTGCACACAGGGTTCTTTCCTTTATTCTCAGTTCCATCACGCCAAACCTTTAGGAAATGAGAGCTTTCAACTGAACGCATCTTCCCTAACACCCATAGGGTTTGTCATATATACAATGGCGGAAATCTATCAATGGAACATTCGGGCATTTCTAAGATTGGAAAATGTCACATCGCATTACGCAATGCTACTATTTTTAGACAATGTTGTTCGTCATGCATAACTTCTAACACCGTATTGCCGCATGTATTTAGTGGTACCTATTTGTTTGAAAAATCGTTCGTGAAGTAAAGCTGTAAACAAGTTTTCGTCTGGGTTAAGGCTCACATTAGCGTAGAAGTACCGATCAGCTGATGAGAGATTGTCCAAGAGGAATACCAGGATGTTTTATTATTATCTCAATGAGATGGACCAGACTGTACCCCCGAATATTCCATTAATAGATTTCCCCCATTTTATGACAAACTCTATGGGTTTTAGGGAAGATGCGTTCAGTTGAAAGTTCTAATTTCCTAAGGGTTTGGCGTGGTGGAACTGAGAGTAAAGGAAAGAACTTTATCATTTCCAATGCTTAAAAATAGCGTCATTATATTTAATTTAAAACTTGTTAATTTGTTTTACCCGATTCACTGAATGCTCAGTTAATACCAAATTTGTAAATTTCTGTTCGATTTTATTTTAAAATATAAATATCTATCTGTCAAAAAACACAATGACGTCATTAGATTCCCCAGCAGTATCGTCCCCGTATCTCATGCAAGCTGAAGTTAAAGTTGTGCAGGGAATATACTGTCACAAAAAATACCAGAACATGTTCGACCAGAGGATCCATGTCTGTGCCGGAGACCTCAGCGGGGGATCTGACTCCTGTGTGGTGAGTGGACGGCAGTGTGAGTTGAGTAGTTTTGGTCTGGTGCTACAGGTTATATTGTGTGCATGCAACTTCTTAATATTTTTGTGATTTCTATATAAAAAATTATTGTGTTTGGGGGGGGGGTGGGGGACTGGTGTGGGAAATGTATGATTGAAAACATTAGTATGAGTTGCAAATGACTAAAAATGAGTGTGACATCTTTAGGTCTTGGTTCAGGATATTATATGTTCTCTTGCTATGATTTGATAATAAATGGACCGGGTTCAAGCTGTGTGAAGAAAATAGTAGGACAATGTATGTGGAAGCTTGAATCATCAAAAGACAGGACAATAAGACACGAACGTTTCAGCTAAGAGCCTTCCTTAGCAGACACGGAAAAACTGAAAATACGACACGAAATAGAGAATAGTTAAACACTTAAGTGTTCGACTATGTTATTGCTTCAAAAAGGGATTTAAAAAAAAATAAAAAATCTGAACCTAAACGATCCCATCGTATTGTCCTGTCCTTTGATTCAAGCTTCCACATAACCTGTCCTACTATTTATTGTCTATGATGTGGCTCACTTTTTGTTTTGTAGTCATAATGTGATGCAAAAAAAAACAAAAACAAACAAAAACAAACAAAAAACAACAAAAATCAAACCATAACGGTCTATGTTTACGTTGATAGGGAGACTCTGGTGGTCCGCTTATGTGCAGGCCCGATGACGTCGCTAGATCAACGGATACGTCAAGGGACGGTTCGCCGCTGTATTTGATGGGGGTCATCTCGGCGGGGGCGAATCCATGCGCTCAGCGGGACACGCCCGCAGTTTACACGGATGTCAGCAAGACCTGGGATTGGTTGAAAACGGTCTTGGGTTTATATCTGAATTGATCTGCGAGAAGAAAAAAAAATGTATGGTGTATATTATTTTTTTCCTTATTGAAAAAAAAACACCAAACATTGTTATTGAATTGTTGAAACGAAATAAACGAATAACCAAAACAGAAATACAAAGCTCGATATTATTATATGGCTGCATCTGTAGGTACCCAGGTACCTATTGTCGCGAATGACTATTCGCACCCGGAGTGGCTCCGTACATATTAAATGGCTTCGGAGCCGGGTGTGATAACACTAATAGTATGAGAATTATTTTTTTAAATTGTTTTTTTCTCCTTGTTATTTCATTGATTCATAGTTTTATTATTTTTAGTTGGTTTTTTTTTTTTTTTTTTTCTTTTTTAATTTTTCTTAGTACCCGGTAGATTTTTTTTTTTTTTTTTTTTCTTTTTTTTGTTTTAGCCATTTTTTTTGATCTATTTAATTTTTTTT
>CAXITT010001335.1:2319-25576 GCA_964033795.1 Lymnaea stagnalis | reverse complement strand
TTAAAAAAAAAAAAAAAAAAAAAAAAAAAACCTCTCCAGCTCGCCGAAAATGCCGCCCCCCCCCCTTATAAATTATAATAAATTTATAAATTAAAAAAAAAAGTGGCACCTGTGTGGACCACCCCCTCCCCAGCCCCCTTCCAATGCAAGTGGATTGACTTTTTCTCGACAGTTGTGAGTCATAGTAGGCAAATAAGCTATTTAAATGGTATGTGGTTGGTCAGCTCTAGTTTGATAGATGGCACTTAATTATTTAGATGCCACTTAAGTTGACTCTGGTTTGTGGTGAGTAAAATGAGAGGCAGTGTTAGTGATTTTATGTATCTGGATGGAACCAAGTTGCTTTGTTAGTCATCTGTTTGCAATGGTGTTTATTTCGCTACTGACACATATTTCATTACTTTCCCGCTTTTTGCCTCGTAGTCTTAGTAAATCACCAGCTATTTATTGAGAAAGAAATCGAAACTATCACAAATTTTAAGAAAGAAAATTGACAATTTTATTTAAAGTTTTAACAAATATTTCCCACATAAACCCACCCTCAAAATTCTAGCCGCGTTACGTCCGTAAGGGATGCACAACCGTGCGAAGGAAAAGCAGCGCCCTGGGTGAATGCGCTCCCTGATATTGAGGTCCCTTGCGAGTACCACCTTTACATTGCTGTGCATGGATCCAGTGGGTTAGAAAGAAATATCAGACAAAGTATATCTATAAAATTTTTAAAAAATTATTTAAAACTTAATATATCCAATTGGGCAACTTTTATAACTTATCTTTGAAGACAGAAGAGTTCTCCTTGTTTTCCCACAATGAAAGATTCATGAACTGTAGGCGCCTTTTTTTTTTTTTATCTTGTTCAATTTTGTTAAATGATTATTGTACATGAAAAAAAAGACGCTATTTTAGGCCTTGAGTTCCATCAGGTAAAGAGGAAGTTTTAATTTTATATCTCTAGAAATAATTAATCGCGCTTAAATTTCATTGAAATCATTGCCTTGCTTGCCTTAGGCTAAGGTAGGCACTCCAACTCAAATGTTCAAATACATCTGACATACACAAAGAGCATATCATTGGAAAGAGATGGCTCTAAGCTTTCCAATGACACCAAGATAATCTTCTATCACGTATAGGAGAAAAGTTATGAATCTTTTAGTGATGTATTTTTCCCCACTATTCAGCTTTGTATTTAATTTTTAAGACTGTGATTGTGATCGCATTATTACTCTTTTAGTACTATTTTGCATGTATCTTTTTGGCTATTAAAGTTAGAGCTCTCAAATTTGGAGGAAACATTTACAATACAATGTTTAACAAAACAAAAGACATGAATTGTGAATTAACTTATTATATTTGAACAAATTTGATTTTATTTGCACGTGGCGTGGATAACGACAGTACCGGTAGTCGAAAAATTTAATTTTACAAACAATGACATAATTACTAAACCAATGAAGCTATTGCTATAAAATTTTCAATACAAACAGATAATGTCCATCTAAAAGTAAGGCACATTTAAAGTAATAAAATGCAGATCAGAAAAATTTATGCAACGTTAGAAAAAATATTTCATGAAAAGCGACTGCGGCCGAGACATTTTTTTACACTTAAATAGATAACTTTTAAACTAATAAAGCTATTGCAATGACATTTTCAATACAAATAGATAGTTACAACCCTAATGTAACAGAATATTCAAGTATTACAAAAGCAATTTAAATCATGCTATACAAAATTAAAAAACATTTTATCTATAAAAGTCATTAAATTAATCTCAATCTCTCATCGACATTATTGTACTGGTACATTTAAATACAAGCATAAAAACATCGAAAGCAATATAGCTATCCACAGTAATGGATAGTTTCCTTGTCCACAGATGTTATCCTTGTCCAGCTGAAAGTATACAAAATATTTAAAAATTAAATTTTAAAATTAGTGAACTGAAAATTGAAATAATTTCAATCAAAATGTAAATTAACAAAATGAAAATCTCACATAAGAACATTAGAAACTAAAATTGACAATGTTATTTCTTCATGATCTATGTTAAATAATATCAACTTACAAATAATTTAACAGTGGTCTTAACATATCCTGAGGACAGAGCAATAACTGTCTCAAAAGATCGTGGACATGGTTCGTGGCTCCGGAGTTCTAGCAACAGTGGCAACACTTCATTCTCATCGATAGGTAGATTAAAAACAACATTATTTGTCAACATCAAATTGGGTTGTTTATTGATCTCCTTCAGGTTGCAATGCATGTCCCACATGGAATCTATAGCAAAAACAAAGGAAAATGCTCAAGACAGACTCAAGTATAAGCTAATGACATTGCAAATATAAATTGTTTTTTAAACAACAATCACTTTAATGAGACAAAATAAATTAAAGGTATGTCCCCAGTGTTAAATATATTTAATTAGGTAGTATGAATATAGGTATAGTCTTAGTTTATCTAATAATAAAAGAATAATAACTAGAGTGGACTGACAAAAAAAGATTGTTTGAAATCAAATCACACAAGTAAAAGAAATTTCCCTCGTATTAAAATGTATTTATTTCATTAATTTAATTCAAGTATGAATATAAGAAAAATACACCCTTATAACTAATACTAGTAGTATTAGTTTATCTAATAATTATTAATAGGTAATAAATACATTGTTGTTGTTGAAGAGGAGTTCATATTTGCAAATTGATCAATTTATTGTTTAACTCTCTGCAGTCCGACTATAGAGAAATGGTACTTATATGTACCATAGATTTTGTGGGTAGGTTATTTATTTTTTAACTTTTTTTTTTATTGAAAAAAATTATTTATTATATTTTAATAATTTGTTTCATTGGTTTAAGTATTTGTAAAAAAATTAAAATTATTACAAAATTTGAAATTACTATTTAAAAAAAATATTTTTGGAAACTTATTCAGCGCGGAGTATCCCTTGAAAGCTTCGCAGATTTCCAAAAAAACAAAAAATATAAGTCTCACAAAAAAAATTAAATAGTAGTATGAATATTGTCAAATGATTTTAATTTCCCGATTTATCAAGGAGTTATTTGTTTGTCTAAAGCAATGTATCCAAATGGAGACTCTAATCATGAAATTTATCACGATTTGCATATAAAAGTACCGACTAATGCTATCGTAAACAAGTAAGTTTAATTTTAATTATTATTTCCCGACTTTAAAATTAATAATAAAACAATAAAGTGATAATTTTATAATTTTAATTGGCTGAAGTATATATTATCCATTTATACTTACATTGATATATTCTATTTGAATTATATTGAGTTTCAATAATTATATAATAAATAAATAGCGTCGCTATGCGAAATAAATATTTTAAAAAAATAGCGGAAAATTTCGGTCGATTGGAACTTGCGTAATTAAATAAATTTAAAGTTAAGGACTTCTGAGTTATTAACTAAATATATTTCTTTAAAATATGTTACAGCCAAGAATAATCATCTAAATTTTCTAATATTGCATAGTAGAAATGTGTTTAAATTTAATTATCATTATCGCTAGTCACTAGTATTAGTAGAGACTACTGTCGGCAGAAAAAAAAAAACATTTATGTTTTTATTAAAAGCTCTCTAACTCTATTGGGAAGGAGGAGAGAGAGACAAAAATGCAGATATTGGATCAAGAAGCCCTTATTCCTTATTGATCCTAAATATTAAGCCTGGACTCCACCCTTTTACTGAGTTACAGAGTTACTGGATGAATATCTTTGAAGATTTTACCCTAAAAACAAGTGGTGGTAAGTTTTAATCTAATCACTTGGTAGCAAAATGCATAAAGAATAAACTCACAATATTGTTATAACATATGTTATAATGTATTTTCTATGTACAATGGTTTACTTTTATACTAATTTAGGCACTTGGACTAGGATTAATGGTATTTTCCCTTACTGATAGCATACCATTACTGATACCATTAGTGTTAATTTATTTATGAATCAATCAAATTTTTTTTTTCCACAGGTTCTTTATTGAGTGAATATTCTGTGGTGAAAAATCTTACCTAATCTTATGTAGAAATCAAGTCCAGGACAAGCTCTTATTTATCAAATATAATTATTATAATAAAACTGCAGACTGTTTTAAGAAATAATATTTGTTCAGAGTCCATAAATATAATTAAGGAATACTGTAGTTTATCAGCCTGTGTTATGTGAGGATTATAACAAAGATATATAAAAATGCCGGTACATGGGAAAAAATAGATCACATTAGTGAGGAATGGATCGTATTTGACTTTAATATCAAAATTAGCATTATTGTACTGATACATTTTAATTTTTTTTAACTTTAACATCAGCGAATACCGCTATTTTAAAATTAAAAAAAAAAAAAATTGACTCTTGTTTTGAGTTATTTATATATTCATCAAATTTTACTTAGTCATCTTTTACTCAAGAATTATTAAGAAATATATTTAATATACAAATCTATAAGCTATGAGACCCATTTTTTAAAATATATTACATACAAAACATAATTTTCATTAAAAGAAAAATTATAGTGCATTTTTTAGGAAAAAAAGACAAAATATAGGTTTTGCTAAAATGTTGACAACTTTTTGATTGTTCAAAGAATTTTTGTCATGTTTGACTATGAATTGTATAAGTTGATGAAGTATTTTATTTAAATAAATTTTAAATCTTTTATAACAAGGATTTTTTTTTTCCTTCATACTGTGTAAAGATTTTGTCAAATTTTTGCATAAAATGAAAAAAAATAATTCTCCAATAATGTTTCAATTATTTTTATAACTAAGAAAATAAAATATACAAAAAATATCTAATGATAGCTGAGTCAAAGATGAACAAGTTAATATATTTAACTGATCAGATCAGAGCTATTTCAGATCAGTTAATTAATTATTTTAAAAAATCACATTAAGATTTTTAAGAAATGTGAAAAAAACGTCAGACTGCAGAGAGTTAATATAGAATAATTGTACAAAATAAAAAAAATGTTTTAAATGTTTTCTTGAATACATTTATAATGTTTATTCATATTAGAATAAAAATTTTTTGTTTAATCAGATGTTTCAATGACTTAGAAATGTTTTATTTAAAGCGTTTATTTCCAATAATTTCACCTCCCTCCTGTAAAAAAAATTATGTAAAAAAAAATGGCGCCGTTTTTTCTTAACATGTGGATTTTTTTTTTCGAACGATATCTGAAATTCCTGAAATAGCCAGTAACGTTAGACTAACAATAAATGATTTCGAAGTAAAAGTGATCAAGCTTGCATTATGTAAAAGTTTTTTTGGCTATAACAAAAATAACCGATCGACATGTTTACACTTACCCAAGTTTACGCTCCAACTGTTCGTCTGAAACAGGTCAGAATGACTCAGCATTTATACCACCGTGACCGGAATTCTTCAGCAAATAAAGTTTAAGACTGAAACTAATTTATTTTTAGCAAATGACGCATAGGAACGACAAAGCCCGACATATACCGAAACCCGCCCTTCACGGCTGGTCACAGAAAAGTACCATGCAAAGCCAACGGGTTTTTTTGCCCGCGTAGTCCAGTATTGGAGTGCCCACCTTAGGCCTTAATTATTTTAATAATAAGTGCAGGCTAATAAAAGGGTAATAATAACTTAAATAAGGGATTGGTAATCTACCACTTGAGCGTCGGCCAAGAAAAAATCCAGTTGTTCCTGTTGGAAGCTGACAGGGCATGACTTGGACCCAAAAAAAACCAGCAAAAAACCTATTAAACACATGGGATAGCAAATTACTCTGGGAAATATATGACAAAGGATGAATATGGATGGAGAATACGTACCGACCCGAAATTGTACAGTCTATATCAGGATCCCACGCTAGTAGCAGAAATAAAAAAGGGCAGGACACTTAAAGAGAATGCCAAATGACAGAAGAAGGAAGCGGGTACATCACCAAACCCCAGAGGAAAACGGCTCAAAGGCAGACCTATGCTTAGATGGATGGATGATGTGGAAAAAGATCTACAGCAGCTGGTAATCCAAGCATGGAAAAGAAAAGCATTAATTAGGTCTGAGTGGAAGGAAGTAGTGAGGCAGGCCAAAGCCCTACATGGGCCATAGCGCCACAAGGATGGATGGATGACATGGCATGAACACAGCCAAATTTTTTATTAAAAAATCAACCAAAGACTTTTCTATCTTTAAAAAATGTACTATTTCGGTGTAAACAAACAAGTTATTAACTTATTATACAATGCAACAATTGGAAGCCTTCTAAACTTCCCATTACAGCTCTATCAGCTCCATCTACAAATTTGCAGGTGCAGTTTCCACATCTATGACATAGGTTGACTTGGTTCAACATTGCTTGGCAACAAGAACAGGGAGACAAGTTGCATGTGTGTCTCCCTTAAGCACAGCTTCACTTGAAATACCTTCACTGCATCAGGCATATCAGTGATCAAGTGGTCCCGTGCCTGGAGCTGCAGGTTCAAGTCGCTTTTTATTTTTAACCCGAAAAAGTGTGGAGTCTTTCCCAATGCTGTCCATGAATTGAGAGATTTCATCAATCAACTGGAAAAATCTACTAAGAACTTTTATCAGACTTAGCCACCGCACCTCTGTGTGATAAGGCATGTCGCCGAACCCTTGAGTCTATTTCCAGCAAAAAAAATATTGAAATTACCTGTGATTTAAACCTTTGGCTCTGATAAAGTTGACGGTTTGTGTAACAGTGCTCATTACACCTTCCATGTTGAGGACTTTACCACACAGCGAGCCTTGGTGTATGATGCAGTGATATGCTATCAATCCACCAGTAAATTTATCCTGCATTTTTAACCACATCCTTCCAACTAACTAGTCCCCTTTTTTCGCTGTTCATCGCCAGTGCTCCATCTGTTGTAAGTCCAGCTAGTTTGTCCCAAGGCAGGTTCATGTCGGTTAAACTTTGACATACATTGTCAAACATTTCTTTTCCTGTCATTTCTCATGCATGGATTCCATGTGCAATATTTCTTCTGTAACATTGAAACTGGAGACCACTCCACAGATGAAGATAGCGAGCTGTGCAGTGTCAGTCAGCTGTGCAGTGTCAGTCAGCTGTGCAGTGTCAGTCGTGTCATTACTTTCATCGACAGCAAGTGAGAATGCAACAAAGTGATTGTCTTTTTCGATCAGCTAGTGTTTTCACATCAGTGGCCATCTCACAAGCCCGATCAGCAACGGTATTTCTGCTAAGGCTTACATTTGCAAACATCTGCTTTTTGTCTGAACACAAGATGTCACACACTTTCATCATGCAGCACTTCACAAGCTCCTCCTGTAAATGGTTGGCCTGATTTTGCAAGCTCCTTCACCACAATAAAACTTGCTTTCACAGCAGCTTCAGTATGTGATTTTGCTTTGGTGAAAAACATTCATCTTCAATTCTTCTACCTTCTGTTGCTTCTACTCTGCATTCAGGAATTTTAACTTGTCTTGATGTTTAGTCTCAGATTATATTCCTTGATCACAGCCACATTATCTCCACAAAGTAGGTACAGATTGATAACACATTAGCCATAGAAGGAAAGTGTGATGTAATATCCAGGCTCTACACCACTTTCATTTCTTATGCGCCTATCCAAAATGAGCAACTGAATGTTGCTAGGTTACTGTAACGACAAACATCCACTCACTACACAACTTTTACTGTTGCTTATTTTGATAGAAAAGCGAGAACGCTCTCAGGTAGCCTATCCTTAGACAATGCAGATTATTAGGGAATATGATTTGCACTTTATATCGCAGGGCCATTAAAAATATTTGAGCCTAAAATTCTCTCTCATGCCTGATATAATTGTATGCTGGGCCTAATGTGGCCCACGGGCCTTAAGTTTGACACGTATGATATAGGAGTACTTTTTTTCTTTAATTTTACTGATACTTCTTTTGTTATAGTGTTTTTTTTTCAGATGCATAACTTTCATGTAGACATTGCAGTCTTTGTTACATGTAACAATAACCAACACATATTTTCATCTTCTATGAGTGTTGCAGCTAAAGTGAAGTAGATGAAGTACATGAAGCAGTTGAAGTAAATGAATAAAAATATTGTTTTAAAGGGACAGTAAATAATATTATTTTAATATTTTGTTTTTTCACTTCCAGGTTAATGCATTCTACACAAGTGACTTGGCGGTGAAAACCAAGACGTTTCAGTAAATCTATATCACAGATTCTTGGCTGACAGCTGATTGTGCACCATATCAGCTTGGCTGACAGCTGATTGTGCACTATATCATCTTAGCTGACAGCTGAATGTACACCACGCCATCTTGGCTGACACCGTAATGTACACCACACCATCTTGGCTGACACCGTAATGTACTCCACACCATCTTGGCTGACAGCTGATTGTGCACCATATCATCTTGGCTGACAACTGAATGTACACCACACTATCTTGGCTGACACCGTAATGTGTACCACACCATCTTGGCTGACACTTGAACATACACCACATCATTTTGGCTGACATCTGAATGCACACCACACCATCTTGACTCATCTGAGTGTACAACACACCATCTTGGCTGACACCATAATGTCTCAACCCAAGTAAACAAATTTACCAAATTATTAATAAAATAAATTTCTACTAACACACAACTAAATTTTTTAGACTTTTCAATCAACCTGTTCATTGTTTCAATCACTCAAACTTTAACATTAATGGTTTTAAACCTATGCTATTTTTCATTTGTAATTCAAATAAATCTCACCTTGTTGCTGTATGAATGTGCTGCTCCACAAAAACTAATAATATAGACTTTTTAATTACCCTAACCTGTCTTGGCATGAAGACTGAATGATAAAATGTATTACTTTGACCAGTTGGTTCAAATAGACTGATGAGCTGAATGAATTACCCTAATGCTCAGTTCACACGATCAAATTCTCATCAAATTTTCGTTCATACATTTGATTCAATTTTTTTATGAAGAATTTCATCAAGCTAGGTCACTAGGTCGTGTTTACATTGACTAAGCTAAGTTATCAAAACAACAGTAGCCTCCAAGTAATAATAATGTACTTAATTTAGAAAAAGATGTAATAGAAAAATTAGACAATAAATCGGGGAAGGGCATGATGTAATTGAAAGGTATTTATAAATAGGGTTATTACTTGTACAGCAGATATACTATAACCCTGTAACTGTAACACTAATGACTACTTAGTCCTTCCAATTGGATCAATGAGAAATTTTACCTGCTCGACCTCCAGGTAAAGAAAATATTGCTCCTGGGCTCCATAACCCTGATTACAAATAACAATTAGAAATTTAATTCTCCTACCCCCACCCCCCTTTTTTGTTTTCAGTGCTATTATAGCAAATGGGTGCCCCCTTGATTAAATTAAAAAGTTCAACTTTTTAAATTATTAAACTTACTATAGGCACAGTATAGGTTAGTTATAATATTGTTCTTCTGTGGCGACCCCTTAGGTCCACTTTTTAATAATTTCCACAGAAAACGTAAAATCTTATTATATTATTGTTTGAGTCATGCTATAGACATTTTTTTTTTTGGTAGAATGTAGAAAAACTTGACTTTAGATATAATAAATATTTAAATAAGGACCTTCAAATGAGATAGAATCATAGTAAAAAGCTTACATTTCTCAAAAATACTGTTACATTGTACAAGTATAGTAAAGCTCTCCTGAACATTCATAAATAAAAGTTCATTAATAAAAAAAATAATCAATATAATTTTTAAATTGATTTAATGGGAATTTTAGGTGCTATTTGACAAGTTATGAGCTATCGGTAGTTAAAAAGAGAATTAGCAGTACTCCTCTTCTCAGTCTGATCAACTGCCAGTGGAAAATAGGCCATTAACTATTTCTTTCCATTTCTTCCATTCTCTGGATATCTTCTTTAGCTCTTGACAATTTTTATAACCCGTTATATTTTTGTTGACATCCCTTTACCAAGTTTAGGGAAATCATTCCTGATTTATTTATTAAAATGAACAGAACGCTCATTTGTAGTACACTGCATTAGATTTTAAAAATTATATTGAGTACAATCATGTATACTTTTTATATACTGGTACTCTAATTAATTTAAACTGTAAAAGATAATATTTTAGGGAGTGGTAATCTCCTTTTAAAAATAACTTCCAGATAAAACACCTGATTTAAAAGATATAAATACAAGTTCAATCACAGATTTCACAAGAACTCAGAAACAAATTGGTATAAATTTTATTAAAAAATAAGCAGTGCTGAATGAAGTTATCAATAAGCACTACCATTAGTTGCAGTTTTCGCATATTTGAAAATAGGATGTCACAAACATCTTTGGCAATAGAAATCTTGTCATTTCATTGTCCCTCAAGTTAGGGTATTGTAAATGTGGCTCTAGGGTGTTAAATTATTTCTGGAGAAAAAAAAAGATGCATTTTATTTATTACTCATAAAAATTTATAAAATGTATACATTATAAAGTTATCACACAAACACTCATTTTAAAGCATAAACATTTATATTTCCAAGTTGTCATATGTAACATTTATAATGTAATGTTACTTGGAAACGTGAGCTAATGTATTTTATTTCTTCACTGCAAGTGATGATTTGCCAATGTAACTATCTCATTCACCTTTACAAACGACTGTCTCTTTCTCCGCCAAGAAGTAATAAGGTCCAATGAAAATTACACAGTACTTTATGAAGATATTTGATAAATACATCACATGGTTCCTTGACATCAGAATTGTTCGAACATTTATAGTGTAATATGAAGAATATATATCCATACACTTACAAAAATGTATCTAATAATTAATTCATTAAATCCATCGGAAAAATACAACATGTCAACCTTCTCCATTAAAATTATGTCGTTCACTCCCTTCACTCAAGAAAAAATGAATTCTCCATACACTATAAAAATTAGTTCCTTTTTTCTTGTGTTTCTATTCTTTTCCTTCAAATCACTTTGCCTTTGTGCCGTGAGAGCAAATGTTAGTGTCCTGTGAAAAAATCCATGTCATATGAATAAGTAACATGGTCTGTTACACACATTACTGATGCTAAAAAAATAAATATAGAATAACTATAGTATGGTATGACAATCCACATAAGTTCAATATGTTTTATGTTTTTGTCATTTTCTTTATACTCAATTTGTCTTGACCAAAAATCAGCAACAATGTTGTTTTTGCCTTTTATTGATTTTATTTCAATTAAATTCAATTGATAGAGTATTAAAGACTATCTGTTGATCTTGTTATTGGCTATTCTCTTTTTGTTTAGTGCCATTAATGGTTTATGATCTGTTAAGAGACTAAACTTTCTTACTTAGAATTTGATCAAATTTTGAACAAAATCTCAACAAAGAAACCACACACAAAATAGTGCCTTCATACTAAAATTTGAAGCATATTGAAGAAATTTGACAGGAATTTGATCGTGTGACCTGAGCATTACCCTGGCAGTACATATTAATGTATTTAAAGTTATTGATGTTGTCACAATCTAAAGCTAAATAAATTTAAATATTAACTTAAATTTAAATAACATCACTAGGCAATGTTTCAACTTGTGCATTCATTTCAAACATCGCTGGACAATTATTCAACTTGTGCTTTCATTTAAAAACCTCACTAGACAAAGATTCAATTTATGCATTCATTTCCAACATCACTAGACAATTGAATAGCACAAATCACTAGAGTCACATAACTAGACAAGTGACTAACAAACAAATCATTAGTTACACATGACGAGACAATGGACTATTAATCAAATAACTAGTGACACATCACTGTAAAAATTACTAACAAACAAATACTACAGACATGTGTCTAAGGCTGGAAAGCTTAAAAATCAAATCATATTTATTACAACACTAATAAAGAATGTACTAAGAACGATATTAATAGTTTTTAGTGAATGGACAAGAGGTGACTTTGACTAAATGATTGATTTAACAAAAGCACATGAGTAGTAAACTTGAATTTTTTTGAGAAGGTTTTCACCTATAGCAAGTAATTAGGGGTGGCGAATTTAGAAAACAAAAGTAGGATGGGGAGGGATGTCCCATTGGAGCAATTAAATACTTTAAAAAATATTCTATCTTCAAAAGATTGCTATAGTATTTATGACTATTTAAAACAATTTTCAAAGAATAAATAAAAAAGTCTGACTAAACATGACATTATTTAACACCAAAAACAGTTTGTAGCAACTAAAAGTTTATGTTCACAATGTGCTTTCGATTCAACAAGATGATCCATAAGGTAAAAAGAAATCCCAGTATCAGGGGATAAAAGAACCAAGTGGAGCATGGCATAAGTATAACTCTAGAATTATCAATTTTACCATTATCAGAATGTTTGAATTTGAACTTTCTATGTGAGCTCTTTTGAATGATAGCCTGCAAGGCAAGGTTGGGTAATATGTCCCAAATCAAAGGTTATTAATTTTTATCAATGCTAACAAGTATAAAGTAACTGACCTTACTAGTAAGGTATAAACTAACTTGAAATTTTAAAAATAATTTAACAATCATAGGGTATAAATATCTGTTACTGGTACAAAAATATCATATCAGTTTATAAATGTAAAAAATAAAAGCTATTTTTAATATTTTCTTGATAAATTATTTACACAAAAATAAGACATGCTTTAAAATCAAATTTACAACAACAATTTAAAAAATTGAAGTTATAATAATAATGTACATGATATCCCAGAAGACACCAAAAATACATACATATAAAAGTACTTATATATACTTCTAATAAAATGTATATTAAAAAATGTAAAATTATATACAGAAAAGTAACAGGTGCACAAATAAAATTAAATTTAGCATAAAAGAATTGAATGTTAATTTACTGAACACTAGTAAAATAATGTCTGAAATAGAGATGTATTTTTCTCTCTCAATTTTGCAAAATTACGGTCAAAGGGAAGCAACCATTAAAATAAACAGATTTTTAAAGACGTCAGCGATAACTTCCCATTAGTTACAATTTTATTTTATACGATTCAAGAAAGTTAACTCTTGTCCTCTTGGTGAAAGATCGTATTAACTTGGTTACTGTTCCTAATTCTGTTACGAAAATATGGGACCTAACTGCTGTCACCTTGATGAACAGAATAATTTTTGAGTGGCCTCTAATTGATTTTTCTTTTATACTAAAAGTTTATATTAAAATCAATATTACTTTATTAGCTTTCCTTAGGATGAAGAACTCTTTTGTTCTGGCAGCGTTTCTTTGCTGCATCCATGTACATGCATCTTTGCAATGGTTGGGGGTATGATGTTGCTATTCTAACAGCTCCTAGCTGATGCTGTGGTTTGAATTACTTTTCCTAAATTATTGATAAAGAATAAAGAAGGATAACTTTGTCAGTAATTTTCAAGATACAAAACAAACATTAGTTTTGTTCTGTACTATGTTAAATGTGTGACGAGGGGGGTACTGTCTGAAGTCAAATTATCTATTATAGTATTTATAGGGATAGGTGTAAGTTAATTAGGATTAATTAAACTAAAATCAAGCTATTTAATTTAGTTTTCTACAGAATTTTATGTAAAAATAATACTATTCCTTAATCCTTTCCACAGCAATTGGGTATTTTCAACTGGGTGTAAAACACCAGGAGACAGACTGATTGATATCTTGAGTCTCCTTTTAATAACCCTTCGCATACTGGCTGTTATCCACAAGGTAGTTGGAATGAACATCTCGGCCTTGGTGGATGCAACTATATAAAGTTAGTAAGTTTAAAGTATAAAGCATGAGAGGGTGGGGTGGGGGGGTTGTAATATTTTTTTTTCTACAGTCCCAAGCATAATTTAGTATAAGGAAAAAACATCTAAACTGGCTTATGAACACTTTTGTTTGAATATTCTTTGTTGATTATTTGAGTCTGTGTAGTCCATAAAATTAATTTCTAAATTTTGAAAATAAATAAATATTCTGAATCCATTTGGGTACCGGTACTAACAATAATAACATTAACATGTATTCAACGTAACAAATCATTTCAAAGTAGAACAGTCACATGTACGCATGGAAAATAGGGGCTTTGCATCTCAGCTTTGAATTGTCTTTGCAAATATAAATATGTCTTAATAAATTTGCTGAGTTGAAGTGGTTTGGGCAGCTGTTTGAAATGTTTGTAAAGATTTCAAAACACTGGCGATGTTCTGCCTCATAATATCTTGATGCGTCAGGATGGATCGCCTCTACTTGCGGAAATGTGCAACGTCAATATTGGCTGTCTGTAATTGGCTGCAGTGGATGCCAGGTCAACAATTTTGAAAAACACAACCAAAGGCCATCTTTTACTTTTAGTTTTTTGTATTCACAGAGAACACCTTAGCCATTTGGTCTATGGCATATATGCCTCCTTTGATTTTGTTGTTATCTCTGGTTTCTTGCATTCAGTTTCACTTTCCGTATCTGGACGATTGTGTATTGTGTTCAGGAGCAAGCCTCAAGCCTTTAAACCCCTAGTGCATGATTTCCTCATCAACACCAGTAACAGAAACAAATCAAATCCCATCTACATGCATAGGAGCCAAAATGATCAATAAATTGATCGTGGGCCCTTAAGATATAGAAGAAGAATAATACAATTTTCTGCCTTGAGCTCTGTTTTTTTTTCTTCCTGTCTGAACAAAAACACTGATTTTTTGAGGAGCAGACATTATTATTGGGTAGGATCATCTTGCTCCGTTTCACTGTTCCAACTATAGGGTGAGTATGTTCTCTGCCATTGGTTTTTCAAGTTGTAGGGGAATGAAGTAATAGGCTGTTCTGAAATTGTGACTTCTTCCAATGAAGTTCCTTGTGAGAGAAATCACAATCTCTGGGGATATTCCAATATTTCTCTTTGCTGGCAGGGCATTTACATTTTATTTGAAGAGATATGGGCAGCTCTTAAGAGGATAGTTCGAAGACGATTCACAGACTAAGAAGATTTTTATTCCATATTTTTCGGGCTTGCATGGCATATATTGAATAAATCTGCACTGACCTCTGCAACCAACCAGTTGTCCACCTACTGTGATGTTCTCTCCAGGAACATAATACCTCGCCAAATTACTCAGAAATGCTACTCATACATCTCTTATGGGATCAAAGATGTCACGGGCCAGAAAGGATTGATCTAGTCGTATCCTTGTTATCAAAGCAAATATGAATCAGAAGTTTGCTGAATCTCTTCATTGAAAATGCTGCCCTAAAAAGAGGATTTCCATCAACATGGCTAAATAAAAATTCCACTGAAATGCTGTTCAGATAAAGAGCGCCAGTGTGTAGTAGGCTTTTTCTCACCTTCCCTGTTGGTGCAGTCAACTATTGTTTGTGTCATTTTATCATTAATATTCTGAAAAATTGCTTCAGTGGGAGATAATACGCGATCTATGAAGGGAGTTCGGTTTCAGGTCAATTAAATCATGCCACATATTAAAAAAGAAAAATAACATAAAGAGAGCCATTTACTGTGATATAAGACTATGGGGGTAACCCATCCAGTTGCCAGGAATTACCAGAAACACTTTTTCCCATTATTATAAGTGTACGGTTGTGCTATACCCAGTCACTAGGGACAGGGTATACTATATGTTATTTGGGAAAGTGTTAAATGATATTTCACCATTTTAGTTTATCTTAAATGCAATTTTTGTTTAGTTTGATTTGCGTTAGAAAATTTTGAGGAGAAATAATACCAATTACCAAACCACTGGTAATAGTAATTATTAAATTATCACAAGTAACTAGTACAAGACAAAAATTAGTAGACTCAAAATATGGAGGAAAAAGACTAACTACTTGTAGTACTAACAACTAATTTAATTTTTTAAAGTAGTTATTTACTGATACTGTAGTCTATTCTAACTTATTAACATTAAGTTCATTGTATTTATTAGGAAATAAAATTAAATGAATAATTACTTGATACATTGCCACTCAAAAAAGCTGGTCTGCATGACTGGGTTGAATAGATTCTTGACTTAATATTAAAGTGATAACAACAATTACTGTCGAAAAATAGTAGGCCTAGAGATCACAATCTTAATTTTATGAGAATATTAAATTAAATTTGTTGTTCAGTACTTCACTTAAAAAATTTCAAGGGCAGTTGAAAGGATTTTCTTTTGACAGTCTTACTAACATATAAAATTTGTAACACTAATGTCACCGAAGAATTAAAAAGTTATAGACAATTATAAATAATAATAACATAAATCATTAAAAATATATCATAAATTGCTAAAGTTTTTAAATCAAACATAAATATTCAGGCCATACAAAAATAGGGGAATAAGTTAAGTGGGAAATATTGTTTAAGGTACATTGAGAGGTACAGTAGTCATGATAAATATTGTTTTGGGTACATTGAGAGGTACAGTAATCATGAGAAATATTCTTTTGGGTACCGGTACCGTACATTGAGAGCTCCGGTAATGATGAGAAATATTTTTTTGGGTACGTGGAGAGGTACAGTAGTCATGGGAAAATGCAAGACACTGAACTTATTAGTTTTAGAAACATTGACCATTTTTGTGATGGAGAAATGATTTCATAGGACTAGCTTTATACCTTGCCATCTCAAATATATCTGACTTGATTTACATAAGATAAACAAAACTTAGGTCGTATATAATTATAATTCATAAAAATATATGGAAATATAGGTCAAAATGCCTTCTTCATTAACATCAGAATGTAAATATTTAATCTAAGGAAATGAGCTAAACCAAGTATGCGAAAATCTGAATAAAAGGATGCAACAAAAAACGAAACGTGTTGACAAGAATACTCCTTCAGTAAAGAAAGTACAATAAATAAAATATATAATAAAAATAAACATTTAGCTTCAATGTGGTATCCTAGAGGACAGCAAGCGGACTGTAAAATAAATCCTTTATCATTAATTTTTGAAGTTTTTTGTTTTGGAATCTATAAAACAGAGCTTCAAAATTTGGTTGCCCAAGGGATTATTGAGGCCATGGGCTTACGACAATTTAGCCTATAATCTGACACTTTAAAAAATACAGAATACACTATATAAAACTAGACAAGCAAGTTTATAATTTCTCTGTTTACAGATTGTTTCTGTCAACACATTGGATGATTTGCTTGTTTCTGTCAACACATTGGATGATTTCCTTGTTTCTGTCAACACATTGGATGATTTCCTTGTTTCTGTCAACACACTGGATGATTTCCTTGTTTCTATCAACACATTGGATGATTTCCTCCAAGATGTGATCTGATAGAAAACAATATCTCTTGATTTCATGGTTCATTGACCCAGGTACTGAATATCTATTAAGTAAATGTATTTCCAGTTTTTAGTTAGTTTTATTTTACATGAGATTTAGTAAGTTTTTTTTATTGCTCCAAAATGATACTCAGTTTGAAAGAGTGAGAAATAAAGACAAAAATATGCCATAAATATATTGGAAACTTAAAAAATATAGATAGTAAAATATTTTTGATATTATTCTCAATTTTAATTTTGGTCATCAGAAATGAGCTACATCCATAATTGGGTACAACTGAGGTACTACAACCATGATTTGGTACCATACAACTGAGACGCATTCATAATGGTGTACCACTAAGTGTGACTAAGATGATACATCCATAATTGCCTACCACTGAGATACTACATCCATGATTGGGGTACAATTGATATACATCCATGACTGGCTACCACTGAGATACTAAATCCATCATTGGGGTAGAAATGATATACATCCATGATTGGGGTACAATTGATATACATCCATGATTAGGGTACCACTGAGATACTACATCCATGATTTGGTACAGCTGAGATTCATCTGATTGTGTAACACTGAGATACTGCATCCATGATTGGGTTCTGTACAACTGAGATACACCCATGATTGGGTATAACAGAGATACATCCATGATGGGATACAACTAAGATACATCCATGATTGGGTACTATTGAGATACATCCATGATTGGGTACAATTGAGATACATCCATGATTGGGTACCACCAAGAGTTCTTTTCTCTGTAACACTAACAGAGACACTCCTGAATAGGTAAGTCTTTATCTTTTATTAAGACAAGACTCCTTGACTTCCATAATTGTGACATTGGACAACAGATAGTGTTTCCTTCCTGAACATTTGACCACCAGTGGTGCCAACAACATGAACATTTGACCACCAGCGGTGCCAACAACTTGAACATTTGACCACCAGCGGTGCCAACAACATGAACATTTGACCACCAGCGGTGCCAACAACTTGAACTATTTTTATTGTTGATAGTTACTGTATGGATGGTTTTACTTAACTGAATAAAGTGCCAACCCCTTCAAGTTGTTAAATAAATGTGTGTATGAACGTGTGAACCAATATCTAAATTTTTTAAAGATTTTTTAAAGATTTTATTAAAAATTATAATTGTTTCCTTAAATGTTATAATTTGAATCTCACTTTTCATGTATTTCAAATTTGATTTTGTCGCAGACCTGTTTCCTCTTACTATTTTGGCATACCCGGTACTATGTACAATTATGAGGTGTAAATATTTTGTAGACTGTATGTTTATTTTTTTTACTATAAATATAAGGTATTTAACAATTTTGTGATAAGTGTGCGATTTTAAGAGGTCTGTTGTAGGCATACGACTTTGTAGATCTATGTTGTCTAGTATTAGTAAAGGATGTATACAGTGTTGGTCATCAAATGTACCCGGTGTTAGATGGTGAAGTTTTAAAGGTACATTCACACTGCAGATTTGTTACATGGATTCTCAACTTTCTGTGACTACAAGCTGGCAAGTTACATAAACAGTCCCATCATATTTTGTTCAGTGCTCAACAAATCTTGTTTAAAAGGCAAGAATCCTAGTAGCTATTCGGTAGTGTGAACGTACTTTAAGACTTTGAACATATACCATTGTAAATATGTTGTCTAGAATCAGTTAAGGATGTGTGATATTGTATATTGCTGGTCATCAAATGATGAGACTCCAATTGTGCACAAATACGGTTTAATTATTTGGCGACAAGCAATAAAATAATAACAGGGGCAATGCAGAATTATGATTTCAAAGTCCCCCATGTGATAAACATACAAATGTCTTTTGTACAAAAACTTAACACAATCCATGTGAATTCATTGTAAATATTTTTTTGTAGACAAATAGCAAATGTTAATAAATAATGGATTGATTTGTATTTTACAGGAAAAGTATGAAATCCAGGCATTCTATAGATCAAAAAAAGGGGTAATAAGGGTTAGCACAAAATAAAATGAGTAAAACAGAGTAGGGTTAAACCTGAAAAAATAAACGCAACAAAACAGCGAACATCGGCAGAAAGCCTTCGTCAGCGAACAAAACAACAGAAAAAACGGTATAAAAATAAGAAATAGCACTTAGCTGGTAAGTAGTATCTGTGGGCAGCAATACTAATACTACACTTCTAGCTAAGTGCTATTTCTTATTTTTATACCGTTTTTTCTGTTGGTATGTTCGCTGACGAAGGCTATCTGCCGACACGTTGTTTAACCCTACTCTGTTTTACTCATTTTATTTCATTCTATATCATTCTATAGATTGAGATATCCAGCAGTATCATCTATAGCTCTAGTGACTGGACTTTTTATAAACAAATAAACATTTAAATTGAAGTAGATCTTATAGAATGCCTGGATTTCACACTTTGCCTGTAACATGTGTAATTGGAGGGCTTGGTGGAATAAGGTACCTACATTTTGTAGGTAGCTTGGATTTCACCAAGTCCTTAAGTTACCAAACAAGTCACCATTATTTTTAACATTTCTTTTTGTAAAGATACCTCACTGTATATCACCAGGAGTATTCATGTTTTCATCTCTTTGGAGATAGTCTCGCGGGGGTATTTTTTGTTTTTCTCCCCCTAAAATAAAGAGCATTCATGTTTTCATTTTCTTTTTTTAATTAAATAAATTTTTAAAAACTTCAAATGTTTTTTGTTTCAAATTTTATTTCTTTTATAATCAGTTTCTCTCATACTCTTTACATACATTTATTTATATTACAATCTTTTTCTTTTTCTCTCACATACAATTAGTTAAAACACCATCTATTTATTGAAGCAATATACATATCTTTTCTTTGCCTCGCATACAATAGTAAGCACCATCTGTTTATTAAAAAGTAATGTGAGATATTGACTTTTCTTCATACTCTTTGTCTTGAATTGCTAGGCGCCCATCGTCTTCCCTCATACTTTTTGTCAACGCCATCTGAAAAATAAAAGAAATATTTCTAAGATTTGTTATCTGTAAAATTACCTCTCCTTATCTTTCCCCAAAGATAAATCATTAATTGCTATCATACTTAAAACTAAAATAACGAATTGGATTAAATCTATTAAAAGGCATTTTCAATTATAATAAATTCAAGCATATGTTAAATCACATTTATCGTTACATCTCTTGTTTTTATTATATTGTTAAATACAGCGAAATTAAAATAAATATTTTGATTGAGCTCATATAACTAGAGCTCAATATTTATTTTAATTTCGCTGTATTTAACAACTTAACAAAAACAAGAGATGTGATTTAACATATTCTTGAACTTATTTGTATATTATAATTCAAAATACCTATCATAAATTAAAACCAATTCATTCTTTTAGCTGAAGGAAATAATTAATGAGAACTTCATTTACGAACTTTTAAATTTCCTTCAGTGACTTTACTGATAATATCCCTCACCAATGACAGTTTATGACTTCAAATGAACTTCACTTCCTTGGTCACCATCTTATATTATGCTAAGCTCGTTTCTAATACTACTTTCAAAGTCTGATACATATCTACAATCACCCTTTGCATAAAATAAAGATGATAATTCAATCAGTTGATTTTATCAGTCATGCACAACTTTTTAACTCTCGTAAAATAACCAAAGATAGAATATAAATACATTTGGATTACTTCATTAACATGAGCAGTGGTAATATCAGGTCACCTTTGGCTTTCTTGGGAACTTTTCTCTCCCGTGAGTTTAATATGTTTACTGTCGGTTCCTAGTTTCACTTACTTATATCTTTTATCTTTTGAAAATTTTCTGACTACTGAAGTATACCCTATTTCCTGCCGATATTATTGATTTACTTTTTCAAAAGTGTGTTTTTTAATTTTAATGACTTCATGACTTCCAACCCTACTTTATGCTCGAAGCATTATCATAGCGAGGTTCAAACTTGGATGCTTTAATTTTATTCGAGTTAATTTTTAAACTAGAAATTCTATAGCTAATCCATTTTATAAAGTCTTCTAATTCAATAAAGGCTTTTGATGTATCTTTCCTACTTTTCCATATGCAAGATACTGAAGGAGTTGATTATAGAGAGCGGGTCTTGGGTGCTCCAGGGGTTACCTAAGACTATCAGAAAACACACATACTCTACATTTATGAAGAAGCAACGACAATAATTTTGTAGTGGGGGGGGCGGGGGGTCGTCACCACAACATGAGGAACTGTATAAAGAGGTCGCGGCATTAAAAAGGTTGAGAACCACTGCTCTAAATAATTATATTTTTTTATAATGACAACGAAATTTGATTATCTTTTAATTTGATAAATACTGGTAACAATGACTATTGCTCGTTTCATTATATTTAATAAAATCTTAAATAACAAATACTATTGCTCATTTTATATTTACTATTTTTGTTTAAGCCCAAGTTTTCACTAAGGTAGTATAGTCGACCGATTGTTATGCTGGTAAAGGAATTTTTTGCCAAATATTTTGCTGTATTCATGTTGAACATTTCCTATACATTTACTATTTGCTATACCCAGGTGGCCCAACTTATCACGCTCATTCATTTCATAGTAAAATTTCACATACCTTATTGTCCAAAGTTGTCATTTAATGGATTGATTTCTATGAGATGGAACATCATTAGAACATGTCTTGTTAAGGTGTGGTTTCTCTCGACTATTCATCTTGTGATTGCTCTTGAACATTCATTCCTGTTGAAGAATGATTACAGCTCATGATGAAGGAATGCTTAATAAATTTAGCATGTGCATTAGTATCGGGGAGCGGGGGGGATAGATGTCCCGGGGCGCCAAAATGTGCTTTGATAAAAATAACGGGTTTGAGAGTTGAAAAAAAGAAAAGGGGGCGCTTTAAAATAAACCTTATCCCTGGGCCCAAATCTTGTCCCCGGGCGCCAAACATACTCGCTACGCCTCTGATTAGTAACATTTCGAACTTTTTTTACCCATCAAAATTTACTTCGCATTTAACACACTAGCATAGTGGTTCTCAAACTTATTTAAACAAAGTTTAAACTTTAAGCTAAGGAGGGCTGTTAGTTTTGACCAATGATTATAATTATTGTTAAGATATTGTACAACCCCCACCACTTACAGCAGTTCTTCAAAACCATTTTTTCTCCCCTCCCCATCTGAACACCCCAAAATGTTTCATATCACCACCTCCCATATTCCCTTATAGAAGAAGCATTAAAAAAGTATCGGGTATTTCAAATTTGAGGCATGCTAAGATCTCAGTAAAGTGTTTGAGCTAAATTAATTAAATTTAAATATATTTTGACAGCATCTATGATGGGCAGATGTCGATGAGTATGATTATGATGACAATGACTGTGGGACTCAAAGTGGATTTGTGCATTTAGACCAAACATAAAAACATTAATAATGAATGTTTAAACAAGAGAGATATAAGGAGATTTCAAAAGCAAATAGACTTTTTCAAACTCTAATTTACTGCAAATTTGGTTGCATATATTTGTTAGTACGCAATGTACAGGACAATGAACCAAAGAAACTTTCTGTTTTATAAAATTGGTACAACTTCATTGAAGAGTTTTATCAACTAAGAGGATTTATTAAGAATACAGTACTTATTTATTTAAGTACTTATTTTACAAGACTGTGGTCCAGGGAATCCTTATTTGATGAAATATGACTAAGGACAGATTCATGGCCATACTGAGTTTCCAAAAAGTTTCTGATACTGAAAATAAATGAGACAAGCTGTGCAAAATTGGGAGACTCTTAAGTTCCTTAATGCAAAATAAAAAGAACTGTATCAGCATCATGAAAATGTAGCAATTAATGAACACTTTTGGAAACATAGGACATTAAGGCTGCGTTCTCTCCCCTGTACTGTATACAATGTATACCAATGTTATTCAAAGCTCAAGTGACACCGTTCCAATCTTAAAATTTGCTGATGATGCCACCA
>CAXITT010001334.1:77174-99711 GCA_964033795.1 Lymnaea stagnalis | reverse complement strand
TGTCCTGGTCCTGGGAGAGTCTTAGAATGGCCCCATCATTTATGATGGAAGGCATATTTAGCACACTATTCAAGTGTTCGGGCTTTATTTCCAAGATTTTCTTCTCGTCTGTGATGAATGTAAACCCGTCTACACTAAGGAGAGGGTAAGAGCCTGAGTTGTTAACTCCTTAGATCTCTCTCGGACCACTGTAGAAGTTTTTCATGTCTTTGTTGTCTGCAAAGCCCTGAATCTCATCAGCTTTAGCACTCAGCCAGGAGTCTTGCATCTTGCGCAGTTGCAACTGGATCTTGCTGCGGATGATCCTCAGTCCAGATGTCTTTGCTGTTAATATTGGGTCAACATGGAGGGCCTTGTACGCCCAACGTTTTTGCGCAAGTAGCATTTCGATCGCTGTGTTGTTTTAATCAAACCCATCACTGTGTTTCCTGGTGGAGGGTCCGAAGAGTTCAGCGGTTGTGCTATACACCATTTCACGAAATGTGGTCCACGCTGTAGTGCGTCCTGTTTGTCCAGTGTGATGGTATCGTGGCGTTCATCCACTGTGTCAATAAGGATTTGTCACACATCAGGGATCTTTAGCTTTCTGATGTTGAGGCATATTGGAGCTTTGAATGCCTGAGGTGATCTCTTAGGTTGTTTGGGAATTTTAATCTTTGAGACGATGAGGTGGTGATAAGTCTAGCATTCCGAAAGGCAGTTTGTTGGTTGAGGCGGAAAAAAACACGTAAACAAGTGTTCGAATCATGCCACTTTGAATTGGTTTGGTAGACCTCGAGGCCCTCCTCTAATCCTTACAGATACACAATTGTTCGTAATATGATACTTTGACATATTACAGGTATTCCCTACATCACAGACTATATCATGCAATAGCTAGAAAAACTTGACAGGAATTACAAGACGGCACTAAAGTAAGAATCCATAAAAAAAATTATTATTTTGCAAACAAAAGATGATAAGTAAATATTACGCTGTGTTAATAACAGCAACCTTAGGTTGATCTTTTCTCATGGGTTTGAAGTGAAATTGCAAACATGCTTAATCATTTCATTGAAGACATTTAGACCGATTGATGTCAATGACATTTTATAATCAAGCCTTACAGATGAATGTCAATGACATTTTATAATCAAGTTTCCATAATGAAATAGTATCATTTGCGATGCGCCACATACTTTTGCAAGTAGATATATAAACTTGAACAGCAGATGATCGTCAATTTTGATTACAAATAAATGCAATGAAGACAGTTCACATGTTAACCCAATCAAATGTTTTAGTTGCATACACCCCCCACGCAATTAAATACTGCGTACCGTTATCCTTTAATTTCCGCTCAGGTGGTGGGGGACGGACGTGTGTACCACAATGCACTTCATCATGATAGTGGAGTGAAACAAGGTTGAGCTTTACCGCACATATTCTTTGTCAACTCTACTAATCCCTTTCCCTCTAGTATTCTTTCAATCACACTAAAAACGTGGTAAGACACATAATGTACTAGGTTCTATAGCAATCTGTCTTACATCTCTCTCCTCCATACAACCCCCTGTAACAATACTAGAAACAATTAATGATAGAATAATAAACCACATATCATTTTCTAAACGATCAAGATAATAATTAATGCCTAATATATTTTGTAGTTTAACATAAAATTCTTTGACTTTCTCATGATATTTTAAACGATTGTCTGCTCATATTTAACAGTTAAAGAAAATAGTACGACATTTTTTTGTTGTTGTTGAATATTTGCATTTGTTGGATATACACTTTTCATAAAAATATGGTAGTGTAGTGGAGAGAAAGGCGTGTCACCGTCAGGGGCAATGAAAAGCGGACAATTTGGCGAAAACCGAGTTTCTGTTCAATGCTGGAGCAGTGGATGAACTCCTTCTTTTTTATATTGGACATCATGCAGAGCCGAAACAATCGCCTTCTTCCCTCCAATGCAGACCAGTCCAGGTTTTCCAGCATTCTGCCTAAATAAGACGTGTTGCTGTAGCTGTTCAAAACACAACGTGTTACCCGTGAGTGGACCGTCATAAGCCTGTGGATGCTCTTCTGTGTAGTTGCTTTACTGTGTCGGTGAGTTCAGTGTCTCCTTTCTTTACATCACACACACACACACATCCATACATGAAATAAAAGCATGTCTTTCATGCGCAGGAATCCAATGACAATCATTTTAGACGAGAGCTTAATCTCTACACCATTGCTTACTACAAATATTTGTTAAAATTATGTAATTTTTTTGCTTAAAGGCTTTATGCATAACCATTTAACTACTTAGAAATAAGTCATTACATCAATCGCGTGATTACAATATGTATAATTGACTTACATATGTAATTCCACCCGATAATCAAACCATTATCCGATTGAGCCATCCCTTACGTTCGTTCACAAATAAGTGGTATATAATAAATATGTAAATTTAATAACAAATTACTGTTATTAATAAAAGATGTATGTGACTTTTTCTGTTCATCTCCCATTATTTATTAGTGAATCTCTCCCTCCTCTTTCTCTCCCTCCCTTCACTTTCCCCAACTCCGTTCTCTATCTCGCTTTATATATAATAGCACATTTAATAAATTTGTGTGAAATACACTCAATATAATTATATTATAAAAATAATTGCTTAACATCAAATTAGATATTGACACAAAGTTGTATAGTGAATAGGTATGGAAGTCACAGCGTTTGAGATCCCCTATTATATTATTGACAACTGAAATGATTTAGCTTATGTCACTGTGACCTTTCATAACATTAGATTATAACTGATGGCTTGGCTGAAATGGCAAGTAAACAAAAAATGAGGGTGGGGCAGTGCTTTTTTAAAACATCTTGATTAGTCTGCAGGCCGGAAATTTGTTCTAAATTAGCTGAAATAACAAATTTTCGAGCGGAAATTCGTTCAAATGGGATTTTTTTCGAAATGAAATAAAGGGGGAACAAACAAAAATACATTTTTTTAAAGATATTGAAATTGTCACCATTTCATACGCGCATCTTTCCTTGAAAATGTCAGTTTGAATCTTTTTTTTAAGGAAATTTAATTTAAAAGAAATTTTGGTTCCAATAATTTTTCTTGTGAACTAAGTCCCAATGTTCAATTTGTTTCCTTCTCACAAATTATGTTCCCAAATTGTCAGCCACATTTCAAAGCAGTTGTGTTTGAAATACACGTTTAATATTTTCACTTAAATGTTTTTGACAAATATAATGTCAAGTGTTAATTAGCATAGCTCGGTGACTGGGTGGCCAAATGGTCTAAACTGAGCAAACCTCAAGTTGGTGGTCTGGTGTTCATGTCCAGCAAAAGGCCAGTCAAGCAAAAACATCAGCCCGGGTGGATGAGACTCGTTAACCTTGGTCGGCAACTCATCTAAGAGAAGGAAACTCTAAATTCAAACCAGGAGTTGGAGTCCAGTAAAGCGCAAAGAATGACAATTCCTGCAACCGAACCCATCCATGGTCATCTTGACGTGGAGTCTTGCCACTGGATATGGTGGGCTCGGACGAGAGAGTGAGGTAGACGCCGCGCAACTCTTCTTCACTTTAAACAAAAATCACCCGCGCAAGTCATCAGTCACCAGACGACTCGATGGTCCTCGTCGATCCTCGACGGACGAACAAAAAAATATAGCATAGCTCGGTGGTGGAAGAGGGAGGGATAGGTTTTCCCCTGTCCCACGTTTTACAGAGGCGCAACATGTCAAAAGAAAAAAAAGAAAGAAAGAAGTATACATTTGGTGATTAGTGATTTAAGCTTTATTGATATAACATCATTAGTTTTGCGCGTAAAAGCAATGAGAAATGTATTTTATTTATTTTTTTTGTATTCGAATGTGGCAGCCGTCTAAATATGTACATATTCACAGGCGACCCTTTAAATAAACATATCAGGTCACGCCATCATGTTTCCGACCATGCTTAAACTTGGTCTAAGAAATTAGCCCTGGCATCAATAAGTCGACATCTTCTACATACATTAGAACACAACTGGGTCTCATTCCTTATGTCTAACTGTCCTAACAGCACGAAAAACCCAATGACGGATACAGCATCAGATTGTTTCGTTCAGATTACCGTACAAAGAGCGAACGTTATACCATATTTTGTATACTAAATTTTATTTTTTATCAACAACCCTTTTTCATTTTCATGATTTGACTACTAATACGCCCAGCCAGGGGGGGAATAACAAAAGAGGGAACAACAAATCATTGAATAACAACTATTTAAAAGCCAATCATGTTGGAGATTAAATATTTTTTTTTTTTTTTTTTTTTAAATCTTGTTGAAAAAATTGTAATCTAATTTACTAAAAAAAATTGTTGGCTATAGTTGTCTTATGAAACAAGCGTGTTCAATCCCCAAGACTTGTTATCCCATTTTGTATTACTAAAGCTCGGTTTGAATCTTCTTTTTCTGGGGGTTACAATTATTCACCACACATTCCTAAAGGTTCCTGACATTCTAGGGAAACTGACATTTTATTTCACAACTGAGCCATGCTGTTACCATTGATGAATTCAGTTCTACTTTGAACTGCACGATATTGTTTCTTCTCCCAATGTCTATGATTTTACATTGAGCCAATTAACAAACAAACGAAAATCCAATAATCAACCATCGAAGTGCCACTGACGCCTCTCTAGACTATGGGCAATAAAAAAACAACAACAATCTAAAATTAACCTTCACAGTTCCCATGAATTCTCTCTAGAAAAAGCAGCAATCCAATATTTAACCCTCAAAGTTCCCTTGACGTCTATAAACAAAAAAAAACAACAACAAATCAATATTCAACCCTCAAAGTTCCCTTGACGTCTATATACAAACAACAACAATCCAATATTTAACCCTCAAAGTTCCATAGACGTCTATATACAAACAACAACAATCCAATATCTAACCCTCAAAGTTCCTCTGACGCCTCTCTTATCATCATGGGCATTGATGAGATAGATTGATTTATGTACGATCGATGCACACGATAAGTTAAATGACCAAATGATGCACAACGCTAATTTATGTTTAGCTTGCATCATTGAGATATATGTCGTTTATCACAAGCTTGAACCAGGCCCATGTATAGTTTGGTTGTTGTTGCTTTACATTAGGATAGAGCTCGAACCAAGCCCCTATGTAGTTGGGTCATTGTTTCTTCTATTGTCAGAATAGAGATTGAACCAGCCTTTGTGTACTTCGTTTATTGTTTCTTTACGTTAGTTTTGCGATTGAACAAATGCTATCTGTAGTTTTGTTGTTGTTTCTATACGTACGTATAGAGCTCAATCCAAGGCCCGTGTTGTTTAGTCGTTGTTTCTTTACGTTGGGATAGAAATCACATGAAGCACCTGTGTGATTTGGTTGTTTTTATTTTTATATTTTCTTTATTTATATCGTAGACATGCGATTAAAACGTAAATGAATATTGTCTGCTTAGAAGAAGAAGGATTTTAATCGTTCTAACTGAACCGGGTACACGGAGGGTTCCAAATCATTTCGGTATTCTGATCCCCATTGGATCACATTCATGGGGCATCACGATCTCTGTGAAATCCTAGTGGCACCCAGAGTCCAGTCGGATCCAAATCAGGGTTGGATACAATTTTCCAGTTGGATCATGATCCCGATGGGATCCCACTACAGATGGAAACCTAATCCCACTGTGATCATGTTTTGCGGTGGGATCACGATCCTGACGGAACACGATCCCGATGGGATCCTGATCCCAGTGGTTTCACGATCTCGATTGGATCCCGTTTTCCGGTGGGGTCCTGATCCCGATGGATCTTTTCCGGATCCTGTATCCCCTTGGTGTCGAGTATGAGCGTTCATTAGTAATTGTTGCGATTCAATATTATGTTAATTAGTTGTTGAACGCTTTTCCCGCGCTTGACTATTATAGTTAGTGAACGCTCTTCCCGCTATTGTCTCTATGACGTATTTTTATGCTGAGTCGTGACGTATTGTCTATGCAGTGTTGTGACGTATGTTTTAGTCGTGAGGCCGTCTTGAGTGGAACCTTGGAGTGATAGGATGTTTATTATATTTACTTAGATATTAAAGTTATAGTTATTATGAAAAGGAGTTGAGTTTGTTAATTGATAGTGAGAATAGTACGACGCTTCAACGTATGAAAGAATTGACGAATGTAATAAATCCAGAAGACGTTAGGAGTTGACATGGGGGCTTCTCATCCGGGATTGGTGAACCTCGTTATTTTCATACTTGATGTAAAGTACAAGAACATTCTTATTATTCAACTTTAGTGAAGTTACAACCATCGTCGCATGTTCCCGTATTTCAATGTCGGAGCCCCGCTGCAACCGTGTGTCAAGTTTATGTGAGTTGCATACGCCAGTAACTCCATCAACCACCTACGTCCTGCCCTGTATGAAGCTACCAATGTCGTGTCCAGTTACAGCAAATTAACTACGCTCTGTCCGTTATCAAGTTACCTACGTCCTGTTCAGTTCCAGTGAAATAATTACGTCCTGCCCTGTATGAAGTTACCAATGTCGTGTCCAGTTACAGCAAATTAACTAAGCCCTGCCCGTTATCAAGTTGCTAACGTCCTGTTCAGTCCCAGTGAAATAATTACGTCCTGCGCTGTATGAAGTTAGCAATGTCGTGTCCAGTTACAGCAAATTAACTACGCCCTGCCCGTTATCAAGTTGCCAACGTCCTGTTCAGTCCCAGTGAAATAATTACGTCCTGCGCTGTATGAAGTTAGCAATGTCGTGTCCAGTTACAGCTAATTAACTACACCCTGCCCGTTATCAAGTTGCCAACGTCCTGTTCAGTTCCAGTGAAATAACTACGACCATCGCCGCATCGAGTTATCTACGTCCTGTTGGTAGTGATACCTACTTCGTGTTCAGCTCCAGTGAATTAACTACGCCCCACCCACGTATCGAGTTATCTACGTTCTTTCGGTAGTGAGCTACCAACTTCCTGTCCAGGTCCAGTGAAATACCAAGCCCTGACCTTCATCAAGTCGCCAACGTCCAGTTGAGTTCCAGTGAATTAACTACGCATTTTCCTGTATCGAGTTATCTACGTCCTGTCGGTAGTGAGCTACCAACTTCGTGTCCAGTGAGCTGTGAAGTGCTGTGGCCTGTCCGGTCACTCAGTTTAACAACGCCCTGTCCTGTTTCAACGAGCCACCAATGTCCCGTCCTGCATCAAGCTGCACATGCCCGATCCTGTATTGGTGAGTTACCCACGAACTGTCCAGTGTCGGCGATTCGCCTACGTTCTGTCCAGTGAGCTGCCGATGTCCCGTGACCCGTCCCGGTCACCCACACCTCAATGACTGTGTCCCAAGATCACCATATAGGATAATTGAAGTTTGTGAGAGAACTATTGACAGTAAAGAACAATGGACACTTAATTAAGCCCAGTGTGTGTTTTAAATAATATTTAAATTCTATAGGACATTTCACGAACCAGGCAAGTTGGATTTTTATTGTTTTAAAAGATTTTGGCATAAATTTTCTTATGACTTATGTATTAACATTTTTTTTTTACCTTTGTAGAATTTAGCTTTTTGCTAGAGTTAGTTTAAACAGACTGCGATTGGTCCTTAAACCTAATTATTGTTTACTGTATGATCACCCTTAGTTTGCATTGATATGGCTGGATATGTCAGTAGGAAATGGAGTTTAGAAGAAATTAGGCATGTGGGTGTGTTACTTCTTTATACGGGAGAGAACCTAGAGGAGTATATAAGAGTTAAGGTCGAAGAACAAGAACTTAGCGCTAGAGAGGAAGAACTTAGAGCTGGAGAGGAAGAACGTATAGATAGACAGAGAGAGGAAGAACGTATAGATAAACATTGTCAGAGACAATTTGAACTAGATAAACTAGATGAAGAAATTAGACTGGCGGAATTAGAGGCAGAACGACGGAAAATCATTTTAAATAGACAGGTATATTATTATAGCGACAGTGACGATGACGAGAGTCAAGGGGAAGGAATATATTATGGCATTGCCAGTATTCACTGTGAGAATCCCTATAAAAATTTTAATAGATTTTCTAATAATGTAAGTGAAAAAGACTTTATTGACGACTATGTGGATAACGGTGGACCTACGCAAGACCCTGACCCCAGGCAAGAGCCGACCTCGCAACCACGGTTCATGGCTAAAGATTCTGAGGAAAAAATGATATTATTGCCTCTGGTGACGACTCAATTTTTTTTAATGGAAATGACAGTGATTTGTTCATTGGTCCGTCGGCTAACGTTAAAAAGGACAACGTTGACCGTGCTGACATACCCCCAGTGGCAAAGGGTACAGATATAGCTTTAGATTCATGTCAAAACGAGGTTGAAGTAGTTGGTATATCCCAGGAAGTCCAATGTAAAGAAGAAAGGGGACGACAATTTAATAAGTTAGAAGTCATTGGAAATGACCTTAGGTGGACGTATGTAGGGGATTGTCCCAGCGTCACAGTATGTAATAAACGGATGGTTATGGAAACGGGCTGTATTGAAAGCAAAGAGAACCCTGTTCTAATGTCTGAGGACATGATTTTTGTTGTATCTCATGGTGAGCCATCAGATAATGTAAGTCCTGAAGTTGATTTTTTGCGTGAAGTTGATGAGGTGAGTGTAATCCCTGAGGTGGGGGAAAGAGAGAAAATTGTTGTTGATAATTATTGTGATGTAAACGGTTCACTGTGTAATGTGAGCAAAGGTTGCTCAAATGTTGATATTTTTACAGAGATATGTACTGGTAATGACTATGAATTAGTTGATAATGTGAGCCAGGTGTGCTCAGGTTTTGATGTTACTGCAGAGATCTGCAATGAAAATGTATCACAAGTTGTTATGAGCAAGGGTTGCTCAAAATTTTATAGTATTACAGAGAGCTGTATTGATGATGAATCAATAGGTAATGTGAGCCAGGGCTGCTCAGATTTTCATATTGTTACGGATAGCTGTAATGATAATGAATCACCTGTAAATGTGAGCCAGGGCTGCTCAAATGTACATATTGTTACAGATAGTTGTAATGAAAATAAATTCCCAAGTAATGTGAGTGAAGGTTGTCCAGATTTTGAGAGCCAGGAGTGCTCTAACATTAAGTTGGAAACCAATGTTGAAAGTGTTAAAGAGAGCGCTGCCAGCTCTAAAGGTGCACTTGTTTATGATTTTCAAGAGGAGGTGAGTTGTCAGGTCCATGAGTTGGGAGGTGAGGCTTTTGATTGTATTGTTAAACAAAATGAATCTGTTAAAATGAACTATTGCCATGATTGCCCTGAAGTTCCTGATTTGTTTGAGTTTCTTTTTTATGAGACTCGTTTTTCATTTTGTAACAATTTAAAAATATGTATTGTAAAACTGAGATTTCACATGAGTTATGACCACGGGTCAAAAGAACAGGGAGAGATAATTTTAATTATAATAAACATGTTGAAGCATAAAGTTGTGAAATCCACGGACAAAAGATATGTCCCGCCATCTGTAGCTGTGTTATTTAAGAGCAAATAAAGGCTGCTCAAATTGTGGTGAGACATCTCTCACCTGTAATAATGTTAGATAGTTTTGTGTTTCTATAGTGATGACCATTGGTTTTATTTAAAAATACACCTTTTTGATGATATGATTTGGATTAACTTAGTTATAGTTTCAACTTCAGTAAGGATATTGATGTATTTGCCCGGATTTTTGAGATACAAATATAATTATTTTTATTGGTATGAAAAATGAAAATTAATGTTGACATTCAATTTTAATGGTCTGATTTTTATTGTGGTACATGAATTTTTAACTCTTGAATTGCATTTAAAATTATGTACGATGGATTGTTTATTTTATTGCAGTATATCATAAATCTGTTTGATTTTCAGTGATACCTAAATAATGTTTTTGATAAGGACCATTCATGTGGCTGAAGGGTTCTTCTTGATATAATTGATGTAAATTTTGTATGTCTGGTGACGATTTCACTCCCTGAGTAAAATCTGAGATGAAAGAGGGGGGATATGTCGAGTATGAGCGTTCATTAGGAATTGTTGCGACTCAATATTATATTCATTAGTTGTTGAACGCTTTTCCCGCGCTTGTCTATTATAGTTAGTGAACGCTCTTCCCGCCATTGTCTCTATGACGTATTTTTGTGCTGATTCGTGACGTATTGTCTAGGCAGTGTTGTGACGTATGTTGTAGTCGTGCGGCAGTCTTGAGTGGAACCTTGGAGTGATAGGATGTTTATTATATTTACTTAGATATTAAAGTTATAGTTATTATGAAAAGGAGTTGAGTTTGTTAATTGATAGTGAGAATAGTACGACGCTTCAACGTATGAAAGAACTGACGAATGTAATCAATCCAGAAGACGTTAGGAGTTGACACTTGGGCTCATTTTTTTTCCGATGGGTTCCCGTTTCACGATATGATCCCGATCGGATACCGTTACCCGCGGAGATGGGGTCACCGGTTGCTTCCAGTTCACTGTTAGATCTCGTTCCCCTCCCGGATACTGTTCCTCTTTGAGATCATAATCCCATTTGGATTTTGTTCACGGTAGGATTAGGAGGTGTATTGTCGACTCCTGTTTCAACTTTATTGGTGTTTTCATCAAGTTCTTTCATGGTGTCGTACGTCGTACTAGCATTGAATCAACTTATGTCTTGTATCTCGTGAAATGTACATGACAACTTCAATATATAATTGAATACAGTTATTGTTGACCAGCGGACTAGACCGTCCTGATAGCCAACCAGGTCAAAGAGCGCGCATGCGCAGAGACTTTAGTGAGCTCGTGTGAATAAACTGCGTGTTCCGGAATCAAGCACAGAGTCAACATTATTGAGGACTTGTATTTTATTTCTCTTTATGTTAATGTTTATTGTTGAAATAACAACAAAGAAAACATAACAAATGCATAGACTTTTAATTCTGTAAACCCGTGTGTAGGTGTATAGCGCAGCTTGCTATCAGACAGAAAAAACAACAACTCTTTTTACAAAGTTACGTTCACGACTGACAGACGAATGAACCGTGCGTGGCAATACTGACTAGACAATTCGTCATAATGAGCAGAAAAATGCTTCATTAAGTCAACCGCAATATGAGCTTTCACTAACTAATGAATCTCTCAAACACACACCGCGCGAAATCGAACATAATATCGAGTCGCAACAATTATATAGTTTATGCCTCCATGTTACATACAGTGTTACTGACCATCATGGTACATGGATTTACTGACTGTTATGGTACACATAGTTACTGACTCTTATGGTTTATATAGTTACTGACGCTTATGGTTTATTTAGTTACTGACGCTTATTGTAAACTAGCCTATAAACCCGCGTTGCACGGGGTGCATTAGGACCCCACCCTGGTGTGACCCCCAATCACATTGGACCTGATCCCATTCTTGCCCCATTTCGGCGTAGTCCCTTTTACCGGTGTTATCTCGATACCAGTGGCTCCATTCAAGTTTAGGATCCCGATCCCGGTGGAATCCTGTTTTCTGCGATCCTGATCCCGTTAGGATAAAGATTATGATCGGATCACGACCCCTTTGGGATCCCGTATAAAAATTACTAACTTTTATTGAGAAAACAGTAAACACGGGGACGTATAGAAATGAATAGAACTAACAAACATTTCAATAATCGATTAGATCCCACTATATATCCCCTTGGAACAATTTAGAACTTTCTGGAATATTCTAGATTAAATTGAATTACATGCTCAATACATGTGTAAAAACTACTTATATAATTATTTTTAAATAATACGATAAAAATCTTCAACAAATGCCGTAATTATAAACTTTTTTTTTAAAGTTAATAGATGGGCCCCCGGGGGGGGGGGGCATTTCATGACTGTACCGATTTAGTTATGCCTGAGGGGGGGGGGGGCTATACAAATTTAGGAAAAAAAAACAAAGTTAAAATTTAAAATTTGCCCCATTAAAATCGGTTTAAAAATACCATAGTTAAAGTTTTTTCGAATTATGGAACTTTCTGGAAAATTCTAGATTGGATAATATTAGTTTTAAATTCACCAATATTTTAATATGAATTTAAGAAGCGTAATGAACAATGCTATGCTTAGATCCATCAATTCACATAGAACCTATCCCTATTGATATTCTTATAACTTATATAAGGAAAAATGAACTGGGACCCCCGGCCCCAGAGAAATGGATATTATGAGTTTAGTACCCTTCGGTATTTGAATATGGATGATCAGGTGTACGTTTACAAAGTTTGGTCATAATCCATCTATTTATGGAGGAGTTTTAAGTCTATTGATATGTTGATATATATATTGATAGCTTACATAAGGAAAATGTACTGCGGCCCCAGCCCCAGAGAAATGGATATTATGAGTTGAATACACTTCGTTATTTTAATATGGATAATAAAGTGTATGTGTGTACGAAGTTTGGTCAAGATCCGTCAACTCATGTAGGAGTAATTATTGTTAATTTTATTTATATAGCTCATATAAGGAAAAAAAAAAGATTTTGGGGCCCCCAGCCCCAAACGGAATGTTATAAAAAGTTCATAACCCCTTAAGAGTTTCTTCTGGATCATGATGGATTTATGTGCCAAGTTTGGTCAAGACTCATCAATGCACGTAAAAGCCTTTTGTGGAACAAACAGACACGGCCACAAACAAACAAACTTTCACTTTTATATATATGTAGAACAATATATATATATATATATATGATTTAGATGCTGACCTCCAAATAATAAGACCGAAGCTTGTTAGAATGTATTTAGTATATCTTGTATATTTCAACACAAAATGTGATGCGTATTGCGTACTTGAGTGGGGATTTAGCTAAACACATAAACACATCGCTAATGAACGCTACTTTTGTATCCGATGTATTGACTTGTGAGTGAACTATTTCTCAATGTTACTTTGGTATGTATATTTTAGAAGAAAAAGATTTCAACACAAAGCTATCTGAATGGGACGATAACATGATCGGATTGACTACGCATTAAAATAAAATATGTGGTTATTGTTTATTCATTTACACAATTCAACTGAACTTGACAGAATATTACTTGACTAAAGCCAACAGAAGTGTTACGTTAGAAAAGTCACTGGGTTTGAGTTTCTTGGGGACTGGCTTTGTAGTCATGGGAGTTTGGCTTATTCTTATACTTAGACTCATGTAGATTAGGGCTTATACACATGGGGGTTCGGGCTGATAAACATGGGGGATTGGGCTTTGTTCCTTGGTGTTTGGGCTTAGACTTATACTCATTGTGTCTCCTAGTGAGACTTGACGTAATTTGCTGATGATTTGGCTTGTATTTATGAGAGGTTGTGCTATTACGCAGATTGACGCGACCACCTACGAGATTATAAAAAAAAATTGCAGTAATAATAAATACATGCTTTTACTTCCTGCAAACTTGGATATGAAAAAATCCATCTTCCAGCATCAACAATGGCGGACTCTTAAATTCTCTAACTAGTTTCTCTTTCTTTACGTGTTTTTCATTTCTGCTGTCTGTTGGGTAAGGCTCTTGGTAGAAACGTTCTTCTCTTATTGTCCTGGATTTCAATTTAAGCTTCCAGATTCTTTGTTCTCCTATATGTTGGCATTACTAGGTCTGTTCCAATGTGAGGTTATCCTACTGTAATACTGGGCGTATGATACGTGACTTGTAACACAGTAATACTTTGCTAGCGAAATAGCGATATATGGCTTGTGATACTTTGATAATGGACTTATGATACTGTAATGCTGGGCCTGTGCTACAGTGATACTTGTCTATTCATAATGATATACAAAACTTGTGTGACTGTGATAGTTGGATTGTGAAACGGTGTGACTAGCTTTGTGCTACTTTTAGACTGGGCTTTTGCTCCTGTTAGGCTAGGCTTGTACTTCTAATAGACTAGGCTTGTGCTCCTGTTAGGCTAGGCTTGTACTTCTAATAGACTAGGCTTGTGCTCCTGTTAGGCTAGGCTTGTACTTCTAATAGACTAGGCTTGTGCTCCTGTTAGGCTAGGCTTGTACTTCTAATAGACTAGGCTTGTGCTCCTGTTAGGCTAGGCTTGTACTTCTAATAGACTAGGCTTGTGCTCCTGTTAGGCTAGGCTTGTACTTCTAATAGACTAGGCTTGTGCTCCTGTTAGGCTAGGCTTGTACTTCTAATAGACTAGGCTTGTGCTCCTGTTAGGCTAGGCTTGTACTTCTAATAGACTAGGCTTGTGCTCCTGTTAGGCTAGGCTTGTACTTCTAATAGACTAGGCTTGTGCTCCTGTTAGGCTAGGCTTGTACTTCTAATAGACTAGGCTTGTGCTCCTGTTAGGCTAGGCTTGTACTTCTAATAGACTAGGCTTGTGCTCCTGTTAGGCTAGGCTTGTACTTCTAATAGACTAGGCTTGTGCTCCTGTTAGGCTAGGCTTGTACTTCTAATAGACTAGGCTTGTGCTCCTGTTAGGCTAGGCTTGTACTTCTAATAGACTAGGCTTGTGCTCCTGTTAGGCTAGGCTTGTACTTCTAATAGACTAGGCTTGTGCTCCTGTTAGGCTAGGCTTGTACTTCTAATAGACTAGGCTTGTGCTCCTGTTAGGCTAGGCTTGTACTTCTAATAGACTAGGCTTGTGCTCCTGTTAGGCTAGGCTTGTACTTCTAATAGACTAGGCTTGTGCTCCTGTTAGGCTAGGCTTGTACTTCTAATAGACTAGGCTTGTGCTCCTGTTAGGCTAGGCTTGTACTTCTAATAGACTAGGCTTGTGCTCCTGTTAGGCTAGGCTTGTACTTCTAATAGACTAGGCTTGTGCTCCTGTTAGGCTAGGCTTGTACTTCTAATAGACTAGGCTTGTGCTCCTGTTAGGCTAGGCTTGTACTTCTAATAGACTAGGCTTGTGCTCCTGTTAGGCTAGGCTTGTACTTCTAATAGACTAGGCTTGTGCTCCTGTTAGGCTAGGCTTGTACTTCTAATAGACTAGGCTTGTGCTCCTGTTAGGCTAGGCTTGTACTTCTAATAGACTAGGCTTGTGCTCCTGTTAGGCTAGGCTTGTACTTCTAATAGACTAGGCTTGTGCTCCTGTTAGGCTAGGCTTGTACTTCTAATAGACTAGGCTTGTGCTCCTGTTAGGCTAGGCTTGTACTTCTAATAGACTAGGCTTGTGCTCCTGTTAGGCTAGGCTTGTACTTCTAATAGACTAGGCTTGTGCTCCTGTTAGGCTAGGCTTGTACTTCTAATAGACTAGGCTTGTGCTCCTGTTAGGCTAGGCTTGTACTTCTAATAGACTAGGCTTGTGCTCCTGTTAGGCTAGGCTTGTACTTCTAATAGACTAGGCTTGTGCTCCTGTTAGGCTAGGCTTGTACTTCTAATAGACTAGGCTTGTGCTCCTGTTAGGCTAGGCTTGTACTTCTCATAGACTAGGCTTGTGCTTCTGTTAGGCTAGGCTTGTACTTCTAATAGACTAGGCTTGTGCTCCTGTTAGGCTAGGCTTGTACTTCTAATAGACTTGGCTTGTGCTCCTGTTAGGCTAGGCTTGTACTTCTAATAGACTAGGCTTGTGCTCCTGTTAGGCTAGGCTTGTACTTCTAATAGACTTGGCTTGTGCTCCTGTTAGGCTAGGCGTGTACTTCTAATAGACTAGGCTTGTGCTTCTGTTAAACTGGGCTTCTTTGTATTAATGTTAGTCTTGGCTTGTGTTTCTGTTAAACTGTGGTTTGTGTTCCGAGAGGGGGTTGGACATGACTTTTCTTGATGGAAACTCAACTCTCTGTGAGATCTTGGATCCAAGCATTTTTATTTTAGATTTCGACAACACCCATAACGGCCAAACCGACATGATAATTTCATTTCCTCTCCTCTGCTAGAAAAGAAAACATCGGTGGGCCACGTTCAATGAATGTGTTTCTGGAATCAAGTTCAATCAGCCCTAACCTGATGACGTCATGAATTTCTGCCTAGCTATACTCATCTTTGTCCTGCAGTACCTGGGGCCACATGCCCTGTCAAATGGCGGCTCTGTGGACGTTAATGGTAAGACTGCCCTTAATTTCGAGGGTAGAGAAAGGTTTTAAAACAAACTTTTTTTTTTTGCAGGTGAAAAATGACCTGTTTACAGAGTACGGCCTAATGTATGTAAAATAAGTCGCTGGCGTCTGGCTGCCGCCTACTTGTTTCAATTTGTTTAGGTTTAAAAATTCATTAACCGAAATAAATGTGTGCTAATATAAATCTGATCTGAAATAGATGAGATGTGTATATATAGAGACACATAAATAGATGAGCACTGATATAATAAATGTTTACAGACATTAATTTGTGCTGCCATAAATATTTAGTGAAAATTATATTTGATGATTTATATATTCACGGAAATAGATGTATGCTGATAAATATATGCATTTAAATAGTTGAGTGCTGATACAAAATTTATGAAATAGATGTTTGCATATATAAATGTGTACTGAAATAAATGTGTGAATATAAATGTATATATAAAAAGTTGTGTGCTGATATAGGTGTGTACTATAATAGATGTGTGCTGATTTATTATATGTGTACTGAAATAGATGCATGCTGATATGTATGTGTACTGAAATAGATTTGTTCCTTTTTTTGGTTTAATTTAAACGTGAGTTTTAAACTTTTCATATACATTTTTTCGAGGGGGTGATTAAGGTATACAAAAAAAGTAAATTTGTCAAACGATTCTTCTTCTTTCCCTAAAGAGGAGAAATCTGGGCCTGTAATATCAATGTTTAAAACTATTTGTTTGCTATATAAAGTTATCTTGTATCTGTTTATTTCATTTTTTTTTGAGTGGGGGGACAAAAACTTATTTTAATTTAAAGTCTTCTCTTTCATGATTTGCGTTCATTTAAGACTTCTGTGTTAAACAAGTTAATAAAAATGTATTTATGTATTCTACGTTAAACAAGTTAGTTAAAGTTGAGTAATTCTTCTATGTTAAAACAAATTAGCTAAAGTTTATTAATTTCTTGTGTGTTAAACAGGTTAGTTAAAGTTTATTTATTTCTTATGCGTTATACAACTAAGTTAAAGTTTAGATTAACAATGTTAATTTTTTACAAATATTTATTGTTTGAATTATTTTCTTTTTTTTTTGTGTTTTCTTTCATGTTAAAAAAAAAGATAACCGCAGTTATTTACTATAAAGAATCTTGTCTTCATTTTAAATGTACAGCTAAAAGCAAAAAATAAAGATAACCGCAGTTATTTACTATAAAGAATCTTGTCTTCATTTTAAATGTACAGCTAAAAGCAAAAAATAATTAAATTTTAAAAAAAATAAATAAAATTATATACTAAAATAATTTTTTAGATAATTTGAATATTTACATAATAAAGGGTATAATTTAGCTGAGTTTCTTTCTCAGGATTTATTAATATTTTTCTATGAATCGGTTTTGCTTCTCACATTATTTCTATAAAATGGGATCATGATGAAAAACGTGTAAGGAACCAGAAATGAAAGAAACCAACAACTTTGAGATTCTTTTAATGCCGAGGGGGAAGTAGCAATACCTTCGCATCCACAAAGGAGCCGATTCTGAACTCTTCAACCTACCAAATAAAAGAAATCCAGTTTTTAAAAAAATATTTTGGCAAGCGTTGACTGAAAAGTTTTGAACAAAAATGGTGGAGCCGAAATGTCATAAAATTCAGTTGTTTTTTTTCTCTTTGCAGATGACGAGTATTTTGGAAAGGATGGGAAGCTCAAGTGCAATTGTGAGTCGAAAGCATGTTTTCAAAACGGTACCTGTAAGTTTAACAACACTGACTGCATGTGGGGATGGTTTGGACCACACTGTCAATATAGTAAGTCACATGGTTTGTATGTGGGGGTGGTTTGGAGTTTGGAGCACTCTGTCAGTTTAGTAAGTCAAACTGTCTGTATGTGAGGATGTTTTGGACCACTCTGTCAGTTTAGTAAGTCACACTGGGTGTATGTGGGGATGGTTTGGACCACTCTGTCAGTTTAGTAAGTCACACTGGCTGCATGTGGAGATGGTTTGGACCACTCTGTCAGTTTAGTAAGTCACACTGGCTGCATGTGGAGATGGTTTGGACCAATATGTCTGTTTAGAACGCACGCTGGCTGTATAGCATGTCCGGAACTGTTACCAATGAGTTGAAAAAATATTTTCTGATTATAATTTGGACTGGACTAACCTCAGTTGCCTGACTGTTGACGGAGGAAATAACATGCGTGGCATAAAGAAAGGCTTGGCTGGACAAGTGAAGCAGATGTGTAATGAGGAAAAAAAAATTCTGCAACCAATGTTCCTGCACTGTATTATTCCACAGAAAGCTTTGTGTGCTAAATAGGGGGACATTAGCAGTGTACTGAATCCTGTGGTGAAGAGGGTTAATTTTAAAAAGTCACATGGGCTCAACCATAGACAATTCAGAGACCCGTTGAAAGATACAGACACAGAATCGCAAAATTTACCATATTTCACAGTAGCTGTAAGATGGTTAAGTTGTAAGAAAGGAAATAGGGGACTTACTGTAAAGTAGAGGCAAGCCACATGCATAATTGTCTGCTGAAGAGTTGGTATGGGAAATGGCCTTTTCTGCGGACATAACTAGTCATTTAAATTTTCTGAACCGAAAACTACAAGGACAGGAAAATCTAGTTCCTGATCTATACACCCACCTAAAGGGCTTCAGCTCCAAACTCATCTTGGAACAATTACATGCCAACAACTTGACACAATTTCAGCCATGGACGGTCTTCCGGGCTGAAGCGATAGTAGAGTTCCCCGCGTCATTTTCAAGAGAGATCATCAAAGACCCCTAGCTAGTTTCATCAGCGGTTTCCTGGCTTATATTTAAAGGCAGAAGAAGTGAGTCTTTTTCAAAACCAATTTGAAGGAGATGTGGTCAGTCGCCCTGGTAAACTTTAACTGGAGGTCATTGAGCTGCAAGCAAATGACCTTCTTAGGGACAAGTTCAAAGAAGGAGTGTTGGGTTTTCATCAGTTTTCGCCCAAGGAAGACTTTCCTAATAACACAACTTTTGCTTCAATGAACCTTACAATCTTTGGAACAATAAAATGTGTGAAGAAACATTTTCAAGAACGTAATACGTGGAGAAATATTTGAGAACAAATTTGCCCTATGATAATCTCAGGTCACTGTTAATATTAAGGACATCAAATCTAAATCCATGAATGTCTCCTAATTGCTGCTATTTTGGCATCCAGGAACAAATTTTACCATTCCAACAAATACATGTGTTCATGCGTCGTGTATCAATGTGTTATTAAATAAAAAGTTGAATAAAATAAAATTACATAAATAATTAAAACATCATCTTTCTTTTGGTTCTTTTTTATTTGGACCTCGAGTGTGAAGTTTGTCCCCGAAATCCTGTTGGATAGTGATGCGGCCCTCGGGCTGAAAAGTTTGGAGACCCTTGATTAGACCACAGTGTCAATTTAGAAAGTCACAGTGACTTTATGTGGGGATGGTTTGGACCACTCAGTCCACCCAGAGCACTTCCTCAATGTAACCCTGCATTTGAACATGGTTGTATCAGCCTCCCAACACAATCTAGCCCTGCATTTTAACATGGTTGTATCAGCTCTCAACTCAATCTAACCCTGCATTTATACATGGTTGTATCAGCCTCCCAACACAATCTAACCCTGCATTTAAACATGGTTGTATCAGCTCTCAACTCAATCTAACCCTGCATTTATACATGGTTGTATCAGCCTCCCAACACAATCTAACCCTGCATTTAAACATGGTTGTATCAGCTCTCAACTCAATCTAACCCTGCATTTATACATGGTTGTATCAGCCTCCCAACACAATCTAACCCTGCATTTAAACATGGTTGTATCAGCCCCCAACTCAATCTAACCCTGCATTTATACATGGTTGTATCAGCCCCCCAACTCAATCTAACCCTGCATTTATACATGGTTGTATCAGCCCCCCAACTCAATCTAACCCTGCATTTATACATGGTTGTATAAACCCCCCATCTCAATCTAACCCTGCTTTTATACATGGTTGTATCAGCCCCTACCACAATCTAACCCTGTATTGAAACAAAGTTGTAAAAATTAAAATACTGCATACAAGCTAAGTAAGTGAATGAAATTGCAAAACGAGATATGTGGGAGCTTGAATAAGAGAACAGGACAAAAAAAAAACAGACGTTTCGTCATAAAGCCTTCCTCAGCTAACAGAGAAATGAAAATATAACAAAGAACAGAGCACAGTAGACGACTCAAGAAGTATCCATTCGTGTCGCCAGAAGTGGGTTTTCGTGGTTTTATTAGCCACCTACAAATGGATGTAGCGAGTCATGGTTTATTTGCCACCTATATCTTGATGTAGTGAGTCATGGTTGTGTTAGCCACCTATAACACCTCCTCATCCTTATCCTCATGTCCCTTAGTCATTGTACCGTTGGGGCGCCACAGATTGCATGTGAACCACCCTCCTCCATTCTCTCTGTCTTCAGCACAACGCACTGCATCACCCCGTCTTAAACTTGTCCACACTTTGATTTTTACCTCCCATCTTTTTCTTTGTCTTCCGTGCCCTTCAAAATTTCTTTGGCAAGCTCTTGTTTTCTTGTTACGTGGCCGAACAATTGTAGTTTGCAATTTTTTACAGTCACCAGAAGGTCATCATACTCCCCGATTGCCTTTTGAACCCTTTCTTTCACTGTATCATTGGAGATATGGTCCCTATAGCAGATGCCAAAAATGCTTCTGAAGTATCTCATCTCCATCGCCTTTATTTTCCTTTCAAGATCGGCTGTTAATGTCCAGGATTCGCAAGCATACAGAAAAATGCAGAGGACTAATGAGCGCATCAGCCTGATTTTGGTGCTGTGGGCTATATTTTTGTCATTCCATATTTTCTTGAGCTTCTTTAGTGCTGTTGTAGTCTGCGCAATCCTGGACATCAGTTCGGGCTTGGAGCCTTCTTCTGAGACTATTGCTCCTAGGTATATGAAGCGGCCGACAGTCTCTAATCTTTCCTCCCCAACCTTAATTTCTGTGGTGATGCCTGCGGTATTATTTGTCATCAGTTTTGTCTTTCGGCACGGATTAGCATGCCGTAAGACGACGAGGTCTTATGGAAACGCTTTACCAGGTTGGTTAGCCCTTCTTCGTTCCCAGCCAGCACGTCTATGTCGTCCGCAAAGCGTAGGTTGGTGATTGTTCTGCCACCAATGCTGACTGTCCCTTCATGCGCTTCCAGAGCATCTGACATAATTATCTCTAGGAAGATGTTGAACAGGGTGGGGAAGAGCAGGCAGCCTTGTCGTACTCCAACCGTGGTCTTGAACCATTCTCCGATGTTTTTGTTGAGGTAGACTACACTGGTGTCCTCATCATTAGGGTTACATATCATGCTTGTTAGGTTTGTGTTGATGTTGTAGTGTCTCATGGTGGCCTATAAAGCAGCATCCCAAACGCTGTCGAATGTTTTCTTGAAGTCCTCAGAGACGTGGTATAGGTTTTTTTGGTGTTCAGCATATTTCTCACACAGTATTCCGAGGTTTAGAATCTGCTCAGTTGTGCTCCGTTCTTGTCTGAAGCCCACCTGTTCTTCAGTAATAATTCTGTCGGCATTCAGTTTAGTCGGTTCAATATGACCTTCACCATACCCTTGCTTGGATGGCTTATTAGGCTCATTGTGCGATCGTTTTGGCATAGCTGTAGGTTATATTTTTTGGGGGAGGGTGACTATGAGCTTTTGTGTCCATGGTTTGGGCCATTCTTCTGTAAGCCAGATTTTGTTACAAATATTTTATAGGGCACTTATCATTGCTTCTCCTCCTTGTTTCATCAACTCAGCAGGGATATTATCCATTCCTGCGGCCTTTCCTGTTTGGAGTGCCTGGACTGCTGCTTCTACTTCTGCGCGGAGAATATTGTAGTTATCATTGTCTGTTGCTGGATATAGTGAATCATGGTTGTGTCAGCCACCTATTACTTTATATAGTGAATCATAATTCTATCAGCCTCTTCCCCCATCTATCCCTGTGGTTAAGCATGTTCGTATCAGGTAGTTCCCTGAAATAATTCAATGATTTCCAGGAGATGCTGCTCTCGACTCAAATAGCTCATTACCTGCTGTGATTGACAACAGAGACATCACGTGTGGGTCGAACAAAGACAGACCAATCGTTTTCAGCCTCCGTGAAAAGATTTTGTTTACTTGGCTGAGGATTGAATTTGACGACTCGCTGGGTTCGTTTTGATGTTTTTCAGTATATTTGTGTTAAAGTATGTGTGTGTATATGTATTTCTTGAAGTGTATGAGGGTAAATAAGTGTGTAAGTGCATGTGCTTGAGAGAGAGAGAGAGAGAGAAGGAGAGAGAGAGAAGGAGAGAGAGAGAGAGAAGGAGAGAGAGAGAGGGAGAGAGAGAGAGAGAGAGAGAGAGAGGGAGAGAGAGAGAGAGAGAGAGAGAGAGAGAGAGAGAGAGAGAGAGAGAGAGAGAGAGAGAGAGAGAGAGAGAGAGAGAGAGAGAGAGAGAGAGAGAGAG
>CAXITT010001334.1:19643-75366 GCA_964033795.1 Lymnaea stagnalis | reverse complement strand
GAGAGAGAGAGAAGGAGAGAGAGAGAAGGAGAGAGAGAGAGAGAAGAAGAGAGAGAGAAGGAGAGAGAGAGAGAGAAGGAGAGAGAGAGAGAGAGAGAGAGAAGGAGAGAGAGAGAGAGAGAGAAGGAGAGAGAGAGAGAGAAGGAGAGAGAGAGAGAGAACGAGAGAGAGAGCGAACAATAAAAGTCAATTGTGTACAATTTCTCCCCATCCCATTCCGAGCTTTCCTCCTAGCCCACTCTAAGCTCACCTCCCTTGTTCCAAACCAGGCCCCTCCCTGCCCTGTTCATCAGCTCCCCTTCCAGCCTCCCTCTCATTCTCTATTTTACTCCCTCCCCTTTCAGCTAAGCACCGGAATACCGTATTTTCCGTTGTATAAAACGACTTTTTAACCCATGAAAATCTTTTCAAAAGGCGGGGGTCTTCTTAAACGCCAGGGGTCGTCTTATGAGCTGGTGTACAGTTCAAACCCTAGATTATAACAGGAAAAGTAGGGGTCGTCTTAAACGCCCAATCGTCTTAAACGCCGGAACATACGGTACTTTTTGGACCATTATGCATTTCCCATTATACATAATTATAAGAAAATTACCAAAATAAAATGACTATACAATATTACGTATATATAAAGTTACTATACAAAACTACATAGCTAATATTACTCTATTCTATATGTCATCTGTTTCTTCTAGGCAAGCCTGAAAATATCAGTCTGGATTTATCGTCTGAGGGAAATCCCGTTGACTGCCAGGAAAAGAAAGATCTTTTAAATGCGTCCAATGTCATTGACATTGTCTGTTTTGTCAAGGAATTCATTGACACTGTTGAAATCACATGGGCAGGAGAGCTAACCATATGCACAGTCAACATCAATGGAGGTAAGATACTAGAGTTCTAGCCATGTGCACTGTAAATATCAATGGAGGTAAGATACTAGGCTTATAGCAGTATGCACAGTAAACATCAAGGAGGTAATAAAATAGAAGTCTAGATGTGTGCAGAAAAAAAGATAATTCAATCAATGAGGATGATATTTGGAGATGAAACCTATTTAACTCGCAGTTACATCAAAACATTTCAAGATTCAGTCATTGATAGTCGTCCAAACACTTGGAGATAGGGAAGAAACGCCCGGATGTGATGAGGTTGTTGCCATTTTCTCGGACAAAGTGAGGGCTAATCAAAGTTCTGACATATACATTTTTAGTACATTTCAGCAAAATCTGATATACACAAGGCTGGCCGATGCATTATGTGAAACAATTTAAACTTTTTTCTATTATTTGTTGTCTATTCAATGGATTGTCTGATTAATCCATTCATGTTTTTTGTGTTAGTTCATCCAGTGAAGTGAGGGCTTTTGGCTAATCCAGTTATGTGATGGTTTTAAAATATCCTTTCATATGTTTCCTTTTCATAAATAGAACCACATGATGGATTTTGATACATTCATTCATGTGTTATTTTTGGTTCATCAAGTCACATGATAACAATTGTTTAGTCCAGGGACGTTATGACTGTCGGTTAATCCAGTCAACAGATGGCTATTGGTTCAGATTATGAAATAAAATATGTGGAAAAAACAATAGACAAATAACATTTTTGAGAGGAAAATACAGTTCAATAAACCTACAATTTCTTTCTTCTTCCATACTCAATAAAAACATATAGTTTAGTAATTAAAGGACTGCGTTCAAGCTAAGTAAATGCCATAGCAAAACGAGGCATGCGGAAGCTTGAACTTAAGGACAGGACAATAAGTTTAGAACGTGTCGGTATAGAGCCTTCCTCAGCACACAGGACAAAGGAAAATATCACAAGGATATTTAATACAAGTTTTGTAATAGTACACAAGCATTGGTACACATTTAATTAATAGAAACACACAGTTTAACAAATGTCTTGGTGTAAAGTTAATTAATACAAACAATTTAACCAGAGTACACAAATCTTAGTACATATTTAATCAATACTAACAAACAGATTAGCCATAGTACACAATCTTGGTACACGTTTAATCATTACGAACAAACTGTTTAGCAAGGGTACACAAGTCTTGGTACAAATCCAATCCATGCAAACGAACAATTTATCCGGAGTACACACGTCTGGCAACACATTTAATCAAATACAAACAAACAGTTTAGCCACAGTACACAAGTCTTGGTAAAAATTTAATCAATATCAACATAATTAAAACTAACTTGTTACACTAAACAGGTCGCAACATGGCCATAAGAATGAACAACACCAGGTCCAGCAGTGGGAATGCGTTCAGTGAGAGGGACACTCCCCACCGAGTGGTGACGGGAAATATGGGGATGGCTCATCATGCGCCAAGACAAGTTCAAGCGAAGACTTCCAATTTTGGGACTTCCAGTTCCACGTGGGACATTTGCTGCACACAATCGTACTTCGGAGAAAAGATGGTAATGAATTATTGTTAAATATCTCAGCATTCGAGTATCAAATGAATAAAGATTGGTAAGGATTTATTGTTAGATAGCTCAGCAGTCTACCATTAAATGAATAAACCATGGTAAGGAACTATTGTTAGAAAGTTCAGAAGTCGACCATTTAATGAATAAACCGTGGTAAGGAATTATGGTAATCAGCCACATACCGTGTCATTCATCGCGACCATTCCCTGCGTGTCAATCCTAAGAGGGTGGCCAGTGGTTCATGATTTCACACAATCTTGACGGGGCGTGACGAGATCAAATCTAGTTCTTGTTGACTGTCAGCCTGTTGTTAAGCCGCAATCACGGCTCTTCGGAGTGCTATATTTAAACTCTCAGTTATGCATGAATAAAACATTTGAGGTGTGTGATCTTGTTTTGGAGAGCAGGGCCGACCTTGTGTTCATTACCGAGACGTGGTTTAAAAATGTCGGAGATGAGGTCAAGCTGCAAGAAATTACACCTCCGGACTACGTCCTTCATTCTTGCCCACGACAGTCACGTAGTGGTGGGGGTATTGCTGTTCTTTACAAGAGCGCTATCAAGTATAGTGTGACCTCGTGAAAATTGGATGAGTTTGTTTCCTTTCAGATGTGTAATATGCAACTTAATTATGGTGAACAAGCGATGAAGTTTCAGTGCATATACAGGCCACCTCCAAATAAGCAAAGTAAGTTGAAGACCTGTCAGTTTACTATGGAGTTTCAACAGTTCTTCGACATTTTCGCCACCAACAACAGCATCATGATAATCGGCAATACAAAATGTCATTTTCATTCCACCACCGACAGCTACGTGAAGACCTTAACATCCGCTCTTGACACACACGGAATGACTAAGCTTGTCAGTGTATCAAAAAAAGAGAAGGGTCACATCCTAGATTGGCTAGTTGTCAGAGAGGACCGTGCAGCAATGATCCGCAACCTCATAGAGGAAAAACTCTTCTCTGATCCCTTCCCAGTCACCTTCGATTTTGACTTGAGGAAGCCAATAGGCCTTCTGCGCACAGTCAAATCCCGTAACCTCCGTAAGATGGAGCTGGTGGCCTTCTCGTGTGACGTCGCTGCCCTTGGGTGCAGTGAAGAACACCCTGTGACAGACTACAACAGTGGTCTTAGAGTCATTTTAGACAAACATGCACCACTATCCACAGGGTGCGTTACGGACCGCCCTTCCGCCCATTGCTCAAGCCCGAAATAAAAGACACGAAGCCGAAGCAGCGACGTGCAGAAAGCAAATGGCTGAAGTCTGGCTTGACCGTGATCCGAGAAATCTTTATTGATCAAAAGGAACGAACTAAGAAGTTGGTCCTTTTAGCTAGGACTAAATATGTAAGTAACCATATTGTAGAGTGTTGCTCTGGTAGGGACTAATTTCGTATTGTGGGTCAGCTAACCGGTGGACAGAAGGACATATTTGCCAAAAAACATTGCAGTCGGCGAGCCGCCAAACATTTTCAACGAGTTCTTTATAGCGAAAGTTACGCAGATCAGGGCGAAACTTGAGATTTTCACCGATGCCCCCAAAAAATTCTAGCCTTTTAACGGCACTCCTATAGGGAATTTTCGGAGGTCACTGAACTGGATGTGAAGAAAATCCTGGCTGACTCCCCAAAAAAGTCATGTTTGCTTGACCCTCTTCCGGCAAGGCTGTTGTCCGAATGTTTAGAAGAAATAGTCCCTATCATAACTAATATTATAAATCAGTCTTTAAAATATTGTATTGTTCCATCCTTTTGTAAAGAGGCGGTTGTAATGACAATACAGTGCTGTATTCAATGACAGATCCACTATGTTTAGTGCTGTATTCAATGACAAATCAACTATGTTTAGTGCAGTATTCAATGACAAGATCCACTATGTTCAGTGCTGTATTCAATGACAGATTCACTATGTTTAGTGCTGTATTCAATGACAAATCCACTATGTTTAGTGCTGTATTCAATGACAAATCCACTATGTTTAGTGCTGTATTCAATGACAAGATACACTATGTTTAGTGCTGTATTCAATGACAAGATCCACTATGTTTAGTGCTGTATTCAATGACAAGATCCACTAAGTTTAGTGCAATATTCAATGATAATAAACGTGTTTTGCCAATATTATGTATAGTGTAATGAGCTAAATGTCAATCGATTGGTTAGTCTTGACATGATGTATGCCCTCCTTGTCTTTCCCTTACTTAAATTATATTCAATCGCTAACAGACAATGGAAAAAAAATCATTATAACTTATCTATTTCTAGATATCTTTCTTTGATTTGAATATAATTATGTCGTTTATATCTTTGTTGGTCTATAACATTTTTGTGTTGTAGATATATGTCTTTGCAAGGAATATATGTATGTTGCAAATATTATTGTTTGTTTATAATATGTGTGCGTTGTATATATCTTCATTTGCATTGAATTTATGTGTGTTGTAAATATCATAGTTTGTAAGGGAAATGTGTGTGTTGTAGATACTTTATTTGTTAATGATATATGTATGTTGTAAATATGATTGTTTTACGAAATATATGTGAGTTGTAGATATATTTGTGCATGGAATATATGTCTGTTGTAGATATCTTTACTTGTTTATAATATATGTATATAATATCTTAGTTTGTAAGGACTATATGTGTGCTGTACAATATATTGTTTGAATTAAATATATATTTTTAAAAAACCACAAAAAACAATTGTTAACATGTAGATTTTAATCTGACCCATTTCATCTATCTTACTATTTAGATAGAGATGGAATATAATAACACGCTTCGAGGAAAAAAAATCAGAGGCGGTGCCTGCTATGATATTGTAAAAATGCAGTAACCATATTTTTACCCAAACGTTTTTGCTGCTGGCATCCGTCCGTCACAATATGACGATGGTGTGGCTTCGGAGGACGAAATCCACAAGGCCTGGGTTTATTCTTCAAGGATCAAAAGCTGGTTACCAACAGCAAATCACCCCTCCACGCCGCTGGATGGCTCAAGGGAACATCATGGATGATACAGCTTGGCCCCGTTTGGGTTGCAGGAGTTGTCAGAATGTTTCATTGTTCCAAAGCTATCTGCCTTTCGGGATTACATCTTCAGTTTTGATTTCAGAGTTGCCTTCTCTTAGATGAGTTGTCATCCAAGGTTAACGAGTCTCATTCAACCGGGGTGCTAACGATGTGTTCTCTTGACTGGGTCTGGCTGGAATTGAACACCAGACGATCAACTTGAGATTTGCTAAGTTCATAACACTCGGCCACCCAAACTTTAGTAGTTACATAAAGAGCAATATTTTTTTCGATTCTTCCTTTTTTTTATTATTAAAAATATTGTTTACATTTTTTAATCACAATTTTAGCCGACATTGTCATATTTAAAGTTGTCATTGTTTTATATGTATTTTATCTTCACACTCTTATCAACGTATATTTTTCAATGTGGATGTGATGTTGTTTTGTGCGTTCTTTTCATTAACACAAAACAATATTAAAATAATCGTTGTCAATATCTTATAGCAGCACCCCAACCCCCGCCCAGTGCTAATTTGTTTTTATAACTCACACAAACAAATCAATAACTCTGACCCACGTTTATTGATTTGTCTCTTGAGTCTAATAAAATTTAATTGAACGGGCATTTTAGAAAAGGTCTCTCAATGATTCTCACATTTGGGACACGTGAACCATCTTTTTTGATTTTACCGACAGAGTTTTTTTTTTTTTAAATCTTGGCGCACTGGTTCTTTATGCGTAGAAGGCGCAAGTTATTCAATTGTTCCACTAAGCTGCACTTAGTCATTGAAACATTTCCAGCATATCTCACTTCCAGATGATTTTATTTGAAGTTTTTTTCTTATTTTTTAAGAAGACTAGTTAAACACGTCTTTCATTTTCTGCCTTTGCTTTGACTGTGAAATTTATTGCAGGGATATCATTTATTTGGAGTCATAAATCACTCGACTTCTTTTCTATCAAGTATAAATTAAATCTTAATTTTGTTAACTAAATGTCTTTTTGACCATCTATATCGAATAAAATTCGTGAAGTTTAATTTAAGAAATGCCATGCAAAAATAGTTTAAGGACGTTTACAGTATATATGTTTTAAGGTCAGTCTGGAGAAATAAAATAATGAGTGCCAAAGTTTGAGAACCTCTCATGTTCGGTAGGTAATCTATATTGATTTTTTTTATGAAATGTGGTAGTAGACTATTTTAATGCATTCAGGCGATTCAATCGGTATCATTTCAATCAGACAAAGCAAACCCTCTTTGGGGTTTGCGATTGAACTGAGTCGAGGCCCATGGCTGTTTTGTTGAGTAAAGTAAAGATATGTGAACATTCATTGTCTATTACATGTCCGAATGCAATTTTAAGACAGTATTTACTAGGCACGTCTCAGAAAAAATCAATTACAAACTGGGTCAAAGCAGCCTGGCTCAGAATTTCCTGTTTCACACCAGCCTGAATCACTGTCTGCACCAGAACGGGCTAACTCCTCAATAGTCTCCCTCAGAACATCCTAGGTTACCTAAACGTTTCCAAAGGCAGCCTGCCTAAGATAAGCCTGCCACAGATAAGCCTGCCACAGATAAGCCTGCCTAAAATAAGTCTGCCTAAAAAAGCCTGCATAGGAACGACATATTTTTTAACGGTCTGCTTCGGAAAAGCATGTAACACTACGGTATGAATAAGAATAGTCTTACCCCGTACAGCCTAAACCATAAAGCCTACCTCAGAAAAGCTTGTATGGAAACAGACTGCCCAAGTAGACTCCCTCTGAACAGCCTTGCTCAGAAACAACTATGTTAGATCATCTTGTCTCCAATAGGTCTGACACAGACAAAAAACCCACCTTCCCACCCCTCAAGACATCCTGCCTCAAAAAAGTTTGCCCCAGATTGGCCTGCCTTTTAATAGGATTTTTAAATCGGCCTTTAACAGAAAAGTATGTCCCAGAATATCCTGCCTTATAATAGGATTCTTTAAATCGGCCTTTAACAGAAACGTCTGACCCAGAATGGCCTGCCTTATAATATGATTCTTTAAATCGGCCTTTAACAGAAAAGTCTGACCCAGAATGGCCTGCCTTATAATATGATTCTTTAAATCGGCCTTTAACAGAAAAGTCTGACCCAGAATGGCCTGCCTTATAATAGGATACTTTAAATCGGCCTTTAACAGAAACGTCTGCCCCAGAATCGCCTGCCTTATAATAGGATTCTTTAAATCGGCCTTTATCAGAAAAATCTGCCCCAGAATGACCTGCCTTTTAATAGGATTAGTTAAATCAGCCTTTAACAGGAAAGTCTGCACAAGAATGGCCTGTCTTAAAATAGGATTCTTTAAATCGGCCTTTAACAGAACGGTATGCATCAGATTGCCTGTCTCAGAACAACCTTCATCAAAATGGCTTGCCTCATAACAGCCTGGGACAGAAATGCGTGTTGAAGAACGGTATAACTCAGAACATTATTTAACTGACGGCCTGCCTCAGAAACGAATACCATCTAATGGATTATCTCAACAGTACTGCTTGCATAAGATCGGCCTTATTCAAATAAGAGTGTTACAGAGTGGCTGCCTCATAACAGAATGACACTTATTAGGCAGGATCAGAACGGCCTGCATCTCAACACTCTGTCTAAGGAAGGCTAGCCTTAGAATAGTATGTCATAGAACAGCCTGAAAATGTCTGGCCTCATTCCGAAATGCATAGCTAAGTACAGCATGTCTGCTTCTCAACACCCAACATCTAAAACGGCATGCATCATATGGGTCTGCCTCAGAACATTCTGCCTAGAAACATCCTTATTCAGAACAACATGGCTCAGAGCAGGCAACCTTAGAACGGCCTAATTCAAAACAGCCTGCAACATAAAGTTGTGTTCAAGTTAAGCAGGTCTCAGAAAAGCCTGCCTCAAGATAGCCTTCTCCATAACATATATTGTTAAATTGACACATATTGTTCGTGTCTAATTAATCTTCCCCATAACAGCATGTCACAGAAAAGCCTACTCCAGTAGAGCCAGCTTTTGAACGTGACATCCCCATTTATCCAAAAACGCTACGGATCCAAACCAAAATGTCATCTTCATCAAAATCTTTAGCCAAACATTTGATTCATAGACTTATATAGTCCTGTTTCCATAATGAGCAATTTGGTGGCATCAAATTTGAAAGTTTGAAGTGTACGGTGGACCTGGCTTGCAGCCAACTTGAGAGTATAAAGTGTACAATGAATATGTGTGCTCGCCAAATGTATAGTATGACGTGTATATTGATCCAGGGGGGTCAGTCAAATTAAAATTGCAATGTGCCCTGTGTGTCCACCACATTGAGAGTGCAAAGCGTGCAGGGAACCTAGTTGGCAGTCAAATTAAGAGCCCGTATTGTACGGTTTACCTAGGTTGCAGATAAATTGAGAGTGTGAAGTGTACAGTGAACCTGGGTGGCAGCCAAAGAGTGCACAGCGTACGATGCAGCTGTGGTTAATTGTGTTTATATAAAGCTGAGATAACAGCAATTTGCGATGAGTTTAACCAAATCATCATAATAATATATTAAGACGGCAAAACTTAGTCGGTTATTATATTCATGTTGAAGCAAAAATAAATTAAAAAACAACAATTATGACGAGCATAAAGCTATGAATGGCTTTCCTATCATGTCGTCAGTTAGGTTAAGAATAACAACGCAACTGCTGACGTGTCAATAATCCTTTATTAAGATTTTCAAGGATCGCTGAGAAACATGAGATCGCACAGATATTAGAACATATATCAGAATGAAACCGTTTAAATGTCACACATTGACTTGGCTCATATCAACACTACTCTACACTTCATTGTGACACACTTTGACTTGGCTCATATCAACACTACTCTACGCTTCATTGTGACACAATTTGACTTGACTCATATCAACACTACTCTACACTTCATTGTGACACACTTTGACTTGACTCATATCAACACTACTCTACACTTCATTGTGACACAATTTGACTTTGCTCATATCAACACTACTCTAAACTTCATTGTGACACACTTTGACTTGACTCATATCAACACTACTCTCCACTTCATTGTGACACACTTTTACTTGACTCATATCAACACTACTCTCCACTTCATTGTGACACACTTTGACTTGGCTCATATCAACACTAATGTACACTTCATTGTGACACACTTTGACTTTGCTCATATCAACACTAATGTACACTTCATTGTGACACACTTTGACTTTGCTCATATCAACACTACTCTTCATTTCATTGTGACACACTTTGACTTGGTGCCTATAAAACACTACACTACCATTCCATGCCACTCATTACAAAGTGTATGGTTATTTCTTTGAAAGCTGACGTTCTTAGATTTTAAGATCATTCTATATCTACACAGAAATCTGTATTGCTGCTTCTTCTAATGAGCCACCACTTCCCGGTGAGCTGTCAAGGTAAACATTATTGTAAAATCTAGTATGTCCAGGTGAACTGATATTATACAATTTATTGAAAACAAGTTGTTAAGTCCAGGTAAGCTATCTAGGTAAGAATTATTATTATACGGTGTTACGTCCTGGCGAGGTGTAAAGGTAAGAACTGTTCTAATCAGCTAATGCGGCAGGCTGAGCTTTCAAATTAAAAATTATTGTAATTAGCATGTACGTACCAGCTAGTTGCTATAATAAGAATTATTGTAAACAGCAATTGCGTACCGGTGAGCTGTCAAGGTAAGAGTTATTGTAATAAGCTGTACCGTACCGGTGAGGTGACAAGGTAAGAACTGGTGTAATAAGCTATTAAGTCAATATGAGCTGTCAAGGTGAGAACTGTTGTGGTAAACTTTTACGTCCCGATGTGTTGTCATAGTAAGAATTATTGAAATAAGCAATTACGTAAAATTATTTTGTGTAAGTCTATAAATAATTAAAACAAAAACAAAAAAGCAAATATAAATTTACTACCTTAAACAAAAACAATTTATAATACTATTTTGCATCCTGTTTAGAAAATTATATGCTTAATGGGTCATTATTATTGCGTTTGAACTTATTTTTGACAAGGTAACATTGGCATCAAATTATTTGTATTAAATAATCATACAAAGTACTTTTACTTTTTCACAAAAAGTCACAAAAATGTCAGATGTAACGACTTTTTCGTTATCTTCATTAGGAGGATTTTTTTTTGGATGAGACTTACTTTTTCAATATATTTAAGGCAAAATAAGGCGATGCTCCACCCCCTCCCCATCAACAACCACTTTATGGCAAATCTGCTTCGGTATCAATGATTTCAGTTGAAAAATCTCTGTCATGTCAAGTCAGCTTAGGTATCAATGAGATCAGATCAATAAGCTCTCTAATGTCAAGTCTGCTTGGGTATCAATGAGTTAAGCTAAATGAGATATTTATCATAAGCTCTATCATGAGTTTAGCTCTATAAGATATTTCATGTCAAATATGCTTAGGTGTCAATAATACCACTTAAAAAACTTTGTCATGCCAAGTCTGCTTGGGTATATGTGAGTTCAGCTAAATAAGCGTTGTCATTTCAAGTGTGCTTGGATATCAATAAGTTAAGCTCAATAAGCTATTTCATATCAAGTCTGCTTGGGTGTCAATGAGTTCAGCCTTTAAGCATTCGATCTCTATTCTATACACACTTTATCAGTAAGACGCCTGAATGAAAACAAAACATTAAAATAGATACGATATTCTTACGGATATATTTGCAAAAATTCTTTGTTTGGCTTGACTTGAATTGCCATGTTTGATTCTTCTATCAAAAGAGTGTTTACCCAACAAGACAAATCTGGACTTATTTGACAAACATGAAAAGTTGGGGAAGACGTACTACCTGTCTAAAGGATTTTACACAACGGACGTGGATGCTGTTGCTATGTGTAAAAAACTGTGTGCATAACTGTCTATTGCCTCAAGCCTTCAAACCCCCAGTGCATGATTCCCTCACAAAGTGGCACTGGAAATCTGTGAAATTTCCTCATCAACAACAGGAACAGAAACATTGCAAATCCCATCTACATGCATAGGAGCCAAAATGATCAATAAATTGATCGTGGGCCCTTAAGATATAGAAGAAGAAGAAGAAGAGATGGATGAGCAAGCAGAAGGCGATGCAGTCATGTCAATTCTTGTGTTTGAAGACGCATTTGGAATGCTCATAGCAGGGTCAGACAAGTTCAAGGAGGGAGATTGGAAGTATAATAGGACCGGAAAACAAGTAAAATATTACGACTGGTGCAAAGGATGATTATATTGATGAAGACTGCTTGTACTACTCGAAGCGTAAAGTTTGCATGTTCGACGATATATGTGTGTCTGATCCTCTAACAAATAGATATCTTTTCTTATGTGAAGTATGAATTAATTTACCAATTTTACGGAACAGGATTCTAATCCCCAGATAAATGTGTCTTTGTTATCAGAATGCCTTTGTAATCATCATGTCTTTGTTATCAGAATGACTTTTTTGTAAGCTTGTCTTTGTTACAATCACGTCTTTGTAATCATCATGCCTTTGGTATCAGAATGACTTTTTTGTAAGCTTGTCTTTGTTACAATTACGTCTTTGTAATGGTCATGCCTTTGGTATCAGAATGACTTTTTTGTAAGCTTGTCTTTGTTACAATCACGTCTTTGTAATCATCGTGTCTTTGTTAGTATAATCTCTTTGTTATTATCATGTACTTGTTTTCAGCATATATAATTGTTAACATCACGTAATTGTTTTCACAATTTCTATGTTATCATCATGTCTTTGTTAAAATAATGTCTGTGTTACCATCATGTTTTTGTGATCAGATTGTCTTTGTTATCATCATGTCTTTGTTATCATCATGTCTTTGTTATCATCATGTCTTTGTTATCAGCATGCCTTTGTAATCATCACGTCTTTGTTATCAGCATGCATTTTTATCATCATGTTTTTGTGATCAGATTGTCTTTTTATCAACATTTTTTTGTTATAAACATGTCTTTGTTTTCAGTATGCTTTGTTATCAGGATAACTAAGTCATCGTTGTGTCTTTCTTTTCGTCATATCATTGTGATCATCATATCTTTATTATCAGCATGCCTATGTAAACATAAGTCCTTGTTATCAACATGTCTCTGTTATAATCATGACTTTGTTATCATCATGTATTTGTTATCATTATGTTTTTTTGTTATCAGCATGTTTTTGTTATCATTATGTCATTGTTACAATATGTCTTTGTTATCACTTTGTCATTGTTATCAGCATGTCTTTGTTTTAATCGTGTCTTTGTTATCAGTATATCTTTATTATGAGATGTCTTTGTTATCATTACGTCCTTGTTATCAGCATGTCTTTGTTATCAGTATATCTTTATTATGAGATGTCTTTGTTATCATTACGTCCTTGTTATCAGCATGTCTTTGTTAGAACCATGCCTTTATCTTCACGTCTTTGTTTTCATCATTTCTTTGTTATCAGAAAGTCTTTGTTATCAACATGTTTTCTTCACCGCATATTTTCGTTATCATCATGTCATTAGTATCATCATATCATTGTTTTCATATCTGTGTTATTTTTATGAAGTTGTTATCATTATGTCTTTGTAATCATCATATTTTTGTTATAATCATTTATTTGTTATCATCGTGTATTTGTTATTATCGTGTCTCTCTTATCATCATATATTTGCAATCAGCACATGTAACCTTACCATAATGTCTTTGTTAAAAGCATATCTTTGTTATAGACATTTCCTCTCTATTAGCATGTCTTTGTTTTTATAATTTTTTGTTATCTACATGTTTTTGTCATCATCATCTCTTTGTTAGCAGCATGTCTTTGATCAAAGGCTTTGTTATTATTATATCTTTGCTATTATCATGTATGTGTAATAACCATTTCGTTGTTATCATTATGTCTTTTTTATCATCATGTATTTTGATCAGCACATCTTTGTTATCATCATTTCTTTTGAATCAGCAAATAATTGTTATCTTCATGTCTTGGTTATCATTATATATTTTTATCATCATCATAACTTGGTTTTCAGAATGTCTTTTTTATCATTATACCTTTGTTATCTTCAAGTCTTTGTTATCATCATATCTTTGTTAACAGCTTGTCTTTATTATCCTTATCTCCTCTTGTTCTCCTTTTTCTTCAAATCTAAGATTATATTGTATGGAACACAGATATGTCAAGATTAGATTTTATAGAACAAATGTATGTCTATTATAGATTATATAGTACATAAATATTAGTTTCTATATAAGATAACTAAGTTAAGTAAAAAAAAATAAACTATATTTATTTTTTGACACTATCTAAAAAGATCTTTTTGTCTTATTTAATACTTATAACCATGATTTCTTTCTCTTTTTTTTCATTTTAATACACAAGGATTTAGAAATTGTCAACTGTTTTTGTAGTTCTTATTTAAGGCTGTTTTAACAATTCATACATATTGTTGCACTGTTTTGTATTATAATCGTATCATTCCTTGTGCATGTGTTTAGTCGATAGGTTAGAAGAGAGTATTTTTGCTTTCTTGCTTTGCATCCTTACAAGTGAGGATCAAATTCGAAATTTCTCTAGTTTATAGGCCTATCCCAAAATGAGCCATTGTGCTCACTCGTGGCGAGAGTGGAACAAGCCAAAACATCAGTTAAGCATCGTAGTGAGAATGAGCCACATGTAAGATATTTAGCTGATAAGAACGTGTTGTTTTTAAATATATCAAGAGATTTATAGAATTCATATTTTAAGCTACTGATAAATATCAATTATAATTAAAAAATAAACAATTTACACAATAGTTGTAAAAAAAAAAAAATGTTTCCACATGAATTGTAATGACACAATATTTTTTTATTTACATAACCAATTGGATACATACATCATTTGTATTGGAACACATATTAAGATATACTAATTTATTTATACGATAAATAATTAAAATGTAGCTAAATAAATATTTTAAACTAGAATATAGAATACATATTTCAATAATGAGTCCACCAAATGAAATTACACATTTTTTAAACGTCAGTAATTAATTTATTTACATATATCAATTATATATATATATATATTTTTAAAATCAATTTTACCACCAAATTGGGATTTACAAAAGTGATATTTCTTCTATAGTTTAACTGCCCTCACTTCTCAAAGTTCTTACTACATAGTTACTAAGTATTCCTTAAATTGTCTTTTTTTAATTTGTTTTGTATTTCATTTCTATAAAATGTTTCAAATTTGATGTTTGTGTAATTATTTAAGCCTTATGTCGGAGGTGCCATAAATGTTTCCTGTATTGTGAAAGCAATAATAGACTTATCGTGTTTTCTTATGTTTGTTGTAGTGACAATTTCATCTAGATCCAAGACATTAGACCTACCGGCCAATTTGATCTGTCTAAATTTAAATTTATTCTGTAAAATTATTGTGTTGCTTGTCAGAGATGAATAGTGTTCCGTCTCATCAGCTCCTGATCTGCAGAGTGGACATTCTGTTTCCCCACTCTGTCAGTGTATTGTCTTGATGAGACATGTGTCATGTTGTTTTATGAGTCTGTACGATCACTTATGGTGCCCCTGATGACATACTCCCAATATCTACTTATAAAAAACAACACCATTAAGTGATGTTGCATGACGACTTGAAGAAGACGAGTACATTTTATGTAAGTCCAACGCAAAGTAAATGTCTTGAATTCTTCTACACAACTGATTTTGAGGTTCCTGAAACCTTAACAATAATAATGGTTGCTCCCTACTGATCGATTTGGCTTGGTTATATTATTAACAATGACCACTCCCTTAAACCAGACCAGGCAAAGTTGATTCTTCAGTTTCAAAGTTGCAATGATATGAGTTGACTACTTTTCCTCCAAAGACATAGAAGATATTAGTGTTAAAGCTCAAGCCATGGATGCTGACAAGCCATCTTAAAAGTTCCAATGTATGAAGTGCGCACACAAAATGTGCTGTGAGGTGCGGCGGAAAGATTGTATGGGCGCGTAAAAAATCAAACAGCAAATAACAACTGAAACGACGGTTAAATATTTGTAAACCTATGTCGTCCCCGGATGGTAATCTACTTCTTTGTTCATTTCTTTTTCCAGTGATACAATTTTCAAATCTTAACCTGCGTAGCCGTGGGATGGTAAAGAAGAGAAGGGAGGGTGTCGTTGATGGCACATACAAATTAAACGTTTAACTTTTGGTGCCAGGCTGCCCATTTAAGCCCACGGGCTCGTGATTCAACGATGTGACCAGGCCACGCATTAAACCCAACTAATTACCAAAGAATGGGTATAGGGTGAGGTGGGGTGGATGTGGCTGTCCGTTCCGGGAAGCACTATTTGAAAGGAAGATTTTTTGGTGTACTTCACATCTGATGATTACTTTCTCATCTGTATGGGTGATGATTATTTTCTCATCTGTATGGGTAATTTCTATTTCCTCGTCTGTATTGGTAATGCTTATTTTCTCATTTAATGGGTAATGATTATTTTCTCATCGTAAGGACACTGATTATTTTGTCATCTATATGAGTAATAAATATTTGCTGACCTGTATGGAAATGATTATTTTCTCATCTACTCATCGAAATGTGTAATGTTTGTTTTCGCAACCGTATGTGTAATGCTTATTTTGTCATCTAGTCTTCTATGTGGATGATGTTTGATTTATCCTATATATGTGTATTTTTTCATTATCCGTATGGGCAATGTTTGTATTCTCATCTATATATATTGGTAATATTTGTTTTCGCATCTATATGGGTAATGTTTGTTTTCTCATCAATATGGGCTATGTCTGTTTTCTCATCTCTATGAGTAATGTTTGTTTTCTCATCTATATGGGTAATGTTTGCTTTCTCATCTACATGGGAAACGTTGTTTTTTGTCATCTAAATGGGTAATGTTTGTTTTCTCATATGTATGGGTAATGAATTTTGTTTAAACAAGGGGTGGCAAATTCTTGGGTGCCTTGAATGTCACCAATTCTATCTACTGGACTCCAGCGAGAACCCCTTGACAGATAGGGCAATGTTTTAAGTATCGGCACGCGTACAATTACATTCAGAAGATATTTTAATTTAGATCAGTTTACCAGAACAAACTTTTGCTCAATATAGTTAGATCAGTTTAATAGAAACACATACAGCAGTATACAATTTCATATGTTAGGTTAGATCAATTGAACAGGAGACAATCGCAGCAACGTATATGTTGAGATATTAGGCTAGATCATTTGCATAGGAGACGCTCACAGCAACATACATGACAATATGTTAAAATAGATCAGTTGCATAGGAGACGCTCACAGCAACATACGTGCCGGTATGTTAAAATAGATCAGTTGCATAGGAGAAGCTCACAGTAACATACATGCCGATATGTTAAAATAGATCAGTTGCATAGGAGACGCTCACAGCAACATACGTGCCGGTATGTTAAAATAGATCAGTTGCATATGAGAAGCTCACAGCAACATACATGCCGATATGTTAAAATAGATCAGTTGCATAGGATGCCCACTCAGCAAGAGTATACAGGCTGTTTTTTACGTCCAGTCGATTGACAAAGAGAACATATAGACCTAAACGAATTATATTTTATGTTCAAATCTTTTCAATCAAAAAGCACAGCAGGAATGTCGAGGCTTTGTTATGGTTCTTTATGACTTCGAGGCGCAATTATTTTTTTAATTGCATGGCCAACATCTGTTGGTAAGGAGCTCATATAGTAGTAGTAGTTTTGGACAAAGTTTGTTCAATTATAAAATTAGTTCTGTCGTCTAGGCTTATTACATTAAAAAGACAACAGAATAGAATCGTGTATACCTGGTGTTATCAAGGCGTTAAAACTTAAGTGCCACATCCCCAATTAAGGACGCTAACGTGTCAGCCTATTTAACGAGTAATAATCAAAAATACCTTTAAGAAAACAACTCTGACTGAATGACTGGCCGACGGACGGAAGGATTGACTGATGGACTTGCAGAATGATTGACTGCCTCATTCACTCACGGACTGACTAGCAGACTGGCTGACTGATAGACTGGCTTACTGACAGACAGATGTACTGGTTGACTGAAAGACTCACTAACTGACTGACTGACATTCTGACTGACTGACTGTCTGACTGATTGACTGGTTGACTGGCTGACTGGCTGACTGGCTGACGGGCTGAAAGACTGACTGGTTTATGCATTTTGTAGTACCGTCCTTTATTGTATTTTAAACCAGACGTGTCTCCTGTTGAAAAGAACAAACGATGTAATCGTTGTGTTATATAAACTTAAGTGACAAACTTTTACTATAAAAATGGATCGACTACAATAAAGTAAAAACATAAACCATTTGGGAACCAGGAATAATCCCATTTATGGATACCGACGAAAAGGGAACAGGAGATAATCATTTTTATTTTTTGAAGTCTCTATCCCAGAGAAGTCCCTTCCTCAGAGATGTACCTACGCCAGCTAGGTTTCTAGCCCAGTGAGGTCCTTACCTCCATGATGTTTAAAAACTCTGTGATGACCGTACCCCTTTAATTTAACTATCCAAGTGAATTCCCTCCCCGTTACGCTCCTATTAGTCAACTAAATATCAAAGAAGCTTGAGAATTGTTACTCAAAAAATTATGTGTCCATAATTTAGAACAATTTTCTAAATGTTGACCCTAACTGTTGTGGCTGATGAAACACTGTTTACAAACTACCCTCCGCCCATCCCTGTAATGCCTAAAACAATCCTCCTCTAGAATACCTTCAGCCTCCTGCAGTGCCTGGGACTCTTCTGATAAAATCTACCCTCTCGTTGTGCCTGGTACACCTCTGATAAAGTCTACCCTCCCGCTGTGCCTGGTACACCTCTGACAAAGTCTACCCTCATTTTGTGCCTTGTACACTCTTTTATAGTCTACCCTCCCGTTGTGCCTGGTACACCTCTGATAAGGTCTACCCTCCAGTGGTTCCTGGTACACCTCTGATAAGGTCTACCCTCATTTTGTGCCTGATACACATCTGTTACAGTCTACCCTCCCGTTGTGCCTGGTACACCACTGATAAGTGTACCATCCAGTTGTGCATGGTACACCTCTGATAAAGTCTACCCTCATTTTGTGACTGATACACCTCTGTTACAGTCTACCCTCCCGTTGTGCCCAGTACACCTCTGATAAGTGTACCATCAAGTGGTGCCTGGTACACCACTGATAAGGTCTACCCTCCAGTTTTGCCTAGTACACCTCTGATAAGTCTACCCTCCAGTGGTGCCTGGTACACCTCTGATAAAGTCTACCCTCCAGCGGTGCCTGGTACACCTCTGATAAAGTCTACCCTCCAGTGGTGCCTGGTACACCTCTGATAAAGTCTACCCTCATCTTGTGCCTGGTACACCTCTGTTAAAGTCCATTCTACAGTTATGCCTGGTACACCTCTAATAAAAACTACCTTACATGTTGTGCCTGGTGAAGGGCAGTGAGAGACTACCTTACTTGTAGTGCCTGGAACACCCCTGTTTAAGTCTACCCTCTTGTTGTGCCTGATACACATCTGATGAAGTCTACCTTAGCTGTTGTGCCTGGTGCAACGCTGTTAGTGACTACCTTACCTGTTGTGCCTGGTACACCTTTGATAAAGACTACATTAGCTGTTGTGCATGACTCACCTGTGTTAAGGTCTACCCTCCTTTTGTGCCTGGTGCACTGCCGTGAGAGACTACCTTACCTGTTGTGCCTGTTGCCCCTCTCTGAGTGACTACCTTACCTTCTGTGCCTGGTGCACATCTGATAAAGACTACCTTACCCTTTGTGCCTGGTGCACTGCCGTGAGAGACTACCTTACCTGTTGTGCCTGTTGCCCCTCTCTGAGTGACTACCTTACCTTTTGTGCCTGGTACACATCTGATAAAGACTACCACCTTTGTGCCTGATACACCTTAGATAAAGACTACCTTACCTGTTGTGCCTGGTGCACCGCTGTCAGAGACTACCTTACCTGTTGTGCCTGTTGGCCCTCTCTGAGTGACTACCTTACCTTTTGTGCCTGGTGCACCGCTGTCAGAGACTACCTTACCTGTTGTGCCTGGTGCACTGCTTTTAGAGACTACCTTACCTTTTGTGCCTGGAACACCTCTGATAAAGACTACCACCTTTGTGCCTGATACACCTCTGATAAAGACTACCTTACCTGTTGTGCCTGGTGCACCGCTGTGAGAGACTACCCCATAGCAAGTTGTATACAAGCATTTCCATCCCTAACTTGTCGATTCTGCCATCCGGACTTTTGGGAGAGCATTGATGATGCCAAGATATTGATGACATTCAGGAAGTTGAAGCTTAACGATGACAAAACGGAAGCACTCCTTATTCATAATCACCCTCTAACTCAACTCTCCCCACTTCATTTCATGTAGGTCACTCCGATATACAGTTTACATTCTCCGCTAGGAATCTTGGTTATATTCTGTCTAACAACGTGTCTCTTGATAAATCATATCTCTCACATTTGTCGCTCTGCATACACCTCCATTCGTCAGATCAGCTCCATCCGCCAATATCTTACAGTTGGTGCAAAAAAATCCCTTGTCTGTGCTCTTGTTCTCTCTCGTCTTGACTATTGTAATTCTCTTCTATCAGGTTCACCAAAACACTTCTTAGAAAATTTACAAAAGGTTCAAATCTCAGCCGTTAGGCTAATTCTAAAGGCAAGGAAACGTGATCACGTCACACCACTACTTTATTAACTTCATTGGCTCCCTATATAAGCACGCATTGACATCAAACTATCTATTCTCTGCCACAGATTTTTATCGAATTCCTCCCCTTCCTACCTAACAAAACTTCTCTCTGTCTGTTCACCTCTTCGACATGTTCGTCCTCCTTGGACGCGCGTATTATTTCTGTCCCCAAGACTCGAACAAAAACATACGGTGAACGATCGTTCTCTGTCTGAGCACCCAAACAATTCTCTCCATTACACATCCGCAATATACCGACCATCACAACCTTCGAATCTGCACTCAAAGCACATCTATTTAATCTCTACCATCCTGACTGATTCCCACCTGTAACCGAAAAACGATGGTACTGAGTGTCGTCCATGGCTTGAGATGTAAATAGTTTCAAACATTCATTTGTTTTGTCTTATTTAATTATTTTATGTCAATTAATTATTTATGTTTTGTATTATGTTTGTTAACATGTATGTACATTGTGGTGAGCCCAGCCCTAGGCTTGGGTACCACGCTATATAATAGTATGGTCAAAGGTTTTTACAATATCAACCGTTCTAAACACCATTCTTCGCACCTGATTAAATTTTGGACCACGTCAAACACTTCATGACGGGCCCATTAGGCTTCACCATAGCTAGACATCGTCAAGACAACATGGAAAAAAATAGACTCAGTCATATCAAGCTATTATAGCTACTCGTATTACAGAAATAACCGGAACAATACATTCAATCATCCCGAGATCCTTGTAAAAGCAAACTGTTCCATTGGAATCAAAATAAACACTGATACCAGGTCAAACTACACCACACTAGGCTATGATGACACAGCCAATGTCTTGAATGACACGAGGCCTTTGTTATAATACAACTCTTGGCGGAAAACTACACCCACAGAACATATTGACCCCATCAGCTCTATTTATGTGGCCCGAAGGACATATCAAGACAGTCACATCTTGGTACATGACCCACACGAAAAAAATGTAGCTACAATGGATGTTTAATGATATTTTTTTTTTTTATCAAAGCACTCGTACATATAGCCCTATCAATACTTATGAGTGTGTAGGCAGCACTCTCACATCTTTTCATATCAATAGCAGTGTGTGTAGGTAGTATTCGTTCATCTTGCTATATCAATAGCTGTGTGTGTAAGTAGCACTATTGCATCTTGTTATATCAATAGCAGTGTGTGTAAGTAGCACTCGTGCATCTTGCCATATCAATAGCAGTGTGTGTATGTAGCACTCGTGCATCTTGTCATATCAATAGCAGTGTGCATAGGTAGCACTCGTGCATCTTGCCATATCAATAGCAGTGTGTGTAAGTAGCACTATTGCATCTTGTTATATCAATAATAGTTTGTGTAGGTGGGACTCATACATCTTGCAATGTCAATAGCTTTGTATGCAGGTAGCACCCTTGACAAATAAATAGATGTATGTATAGTTAGAACTCAAACAGCTCACCATATCAAAAGCAGTGTGTGTAAGTAGCACTCGTACATCTTACCATATCAATAACATTGCGTAGGTAGCACTTGTGCATCTTGTCATATCAATAGCATTGTCAAAGTAGCACTCGTGTATCTTGCAATATCAATAGCACTGTGTGTAGGTAGCACTCATACAGCTCGCTCCATCAGCAGCGCTTCAAAATCAGTTACAAACCCTCTTTACCTCTCACCTCTCTCCCGGTCCCTCTCTATATATCCCTCTCTAGTGTCCCTCTCTATATCTCCCTCTCTAGTGGTCAATCTCTATATCTGACTCTCTAGTGGTCCCTTTCTATCTCTTCCTCTTTACCGGTCTCTTTCTATTTATCCCTGTCTAGCGGTCCCTCTCTCCCTCTTCATCTCTACCTCTACCTCTCCCGCTCTACAGGTCCTTTTCTACTTCTGCCTCTTTACCGGTTTCTTTCTATCTCTAACTCTCTACCGGTCCCTCTCACCTTTCCATCTCCATCGGTCGATCTCAGCCTCACTCTCTCTATCGGTCCCTGTCACTCTCTCCCTCTCTACTGGTCCTTTTTATCTCTCCCTCTCTATTGGTCACTTTTATCTCTCCCTCTCTATTGGTCACTTTTATCTCTCCCTCTCTATTGGTCACTTTTATCTCTCCCTCTCTATTGGTCACTTTCTATCTTGCCCTCTATACTGGTCCCTTTATTTCTCTCCCTCTCTATTGGTCACTTTTATCTCTCCCTCTCTATTGGTCACTTTCTATCTTGCCCTCTATACTGGTCCCTTTATTTCTCTCCCTGTTTACCGATCCCTTTCTGTCTCTGCTTCATTACCGGTCTCTTTCTATCTCCGACTCTACCGGTACCTGTCTATATCAACCTGTCTCCTATTCCATTTCTATATCTTCCTATCTACCGGTCCGATTATATCTCTTTCACTCTATCGGTCCCTTTATATATCTCCCACTGAAATATTACATCAAGAAATGGCGTCAGCAGGGCGAGTCTAAGACTCTTATGCCCCCCCCCCCCCCAAATTACCAGTCCCCGGTCCGACGTATAAGGCCGTGGAGCGGCACGTTGGAGATGCCCACTCGTCAGGATGGCCCCCACCCGGACCCTTCACCCAAGTCATCCTTCCTGGGCATCTAGGCGCTCGAACAGGACCCCGCCTGGGGGCCGCCCCAACCAGCAGGCACCCTGTCGATCGGACACTATGTGTTTAAATAGTGCACTCGATCGACTTTCTCTAGGAGTCGGGATGGAAAAATGTACGTCCTAATATCTTCCCCCACCCATCCCGGGAAAGCGTCGGACGCCCTATAAGAGGGATTCCACAGTGGGTTTCAACAACGCAACTAGTTCGTGCTGTAGCTGGGACGAAACGGTTGCCTAGGTGCAGCGTTCTCACGGCTGCATTATTTGAATCCTCGGCCAGAGGTTACCACCCTCACCTCGGGCCTCATACCCATCAACGGCAACTTGTAATCATGATCCCTACCCTGGCTCTGTCTGATTTCCCGGCTGTGAAATATCACCACCGGCAGCCATGTGGGAGCTGTTTTATGTACGGCAGGTACCGAGCACACCCTTTGTCTGCCCACGCGGGGCGTTCCCAGTAGTTATGTTTCCCGCCACACGCCGATGAAGTCGGTAGCCGACCCTAATCGACAAGGCACAGCAGACTTGTCAACCGGAAGCCGGGAAGATATATCTCCCACTCTGTTGGTCCTTTTCTATCTTTTTTTATGAAATAAAAAGAAAAATAAAATATTTTTAGTTTAATAATTGGTAAATGATTGTTTGTTGTTTAATTACGCATTATATACATCAAAACTTTTTACTTTAAACAAATACACTTTTCTATATTAACTTATTTTGCAGAAATAACAAAATATTTCCAATGCTTTGAGTTTCTTGTAGCTTAGAAATGGTTCAAAACCTCCAGTTGCTAGTCCTTGGGTAATGTGTCAATATGGTTAACAAAAAAGAAAGTATCAATTAATATATTTTAAAAAAAACGAATAAATCTAACTTGTATCATATTAATATTTTCTCACCATATGTGGTTATGTTCTTACCCAAAGAAAAACAATCAAATCAATATTCTCGTTTTGAAAATTGTCATTTTGTAATATTTGTAAAACATATTTTTGGTAAGGTTACACAAAATTGGAAGTTTTAAAAAATATGACAATTTAAATAACAAAATTGTGAATGTGGACACTGGTAGTAGTAGGAAAGTTGAATAACAAGACAACGTCTCTATATGACGATTTCTTTATGACATTGACATGATTCATCAACATCATCATTATGTTCATTAGCCCTTGGACCGTTGGGGCGCCACAGATGACATGTGAACTATCCTGCTCCATTCATCTATGTTTCCTGCACTACACAGAGCATTGCCCAGTGTTAGTCCTGTCCACTTTTTGATGTTATCCTCCCATCTTTTTATTAGTATTCCTCTTCTTTTCCCTCCTCTTGTGGTGTCCTGCAATATTTCTTTGGCAAGCCATTGTTTGCTTCTTACGTGACCATACCATTGTAGTTTGCGTTTTTTGACTGTCACCAGTAGATCTTCATACTGCTCACTTGCCTGACGAGCCCTATCTCTCAATTTATAAGTGGGCATATGTTCCCTACAGCAAATTAATAGTATTGTGATCTGCTAACAAATAGCAGCAGATTTTAGGTCAACGGCATTTTGGCAATACAAAAATGTATAAAATTAATATTTTAATTTTGTGGATGATTCTACAAAAGTCGTCTCAATGGGACTCTCTATGTCATACATGATATTATCAATAACCTAGGTGTGGTCGATTCTACAAATACTTATTAATAAGAATTTCTCTGTGTTATATAGCATACATTCTCCGTGCGAGAACTTTGCTTGACCTAAATTAGAATCCTAGCAGACCGTAACGTCTTTTGTGGACGTGGCCTATTCGTTTGATGCATCTTGTTTACAATCGTGTTTACTAATTAAACATTTTAGACTCTCATCCTGGTATTTTCTCAAATGTGATCCATAACCCGAGAAATGTAAACAACACGTCATAAGTCTTTTTTGGAAGACAGGGCTTACGCGACCTATATAAGGGATTGACAGGCACGGACGTAGAGACGGAGATTACGATAGGTTTTATTAAATTCACGAGACTTTTATTATTCTTTGTGTTCTTATATATGTGTTCATTTCGCATTTCATCATTATTCATTGGCACATTATAAGAACAGTGTTAACTGTGTACCGGTACAAGATCTACCATACTGTAAGTTGATGATTTTTAATGATATTTCTTTTCTTTTGTAATTATATTAATACTTATTAAATCTTATTAAGTGTAACTAGAAACTGTTTTGGGTGTCATATTTTTAATATTGTCAACTCTATGGTATCGTCCTTTGTTAGGCACTGTTTACAACGAGCCAAAAAATTAAAAAAGAGATTAAATTCTCATATTAGAAGTCAGTGCATAAGACTCTGCATGAAATTATCACGCATAATGTTTATTATTATTAAAGCTGTTCCATATAGCGCAGTGCCACATTTAAGGACTAGGCTCATTGCACTTAACATTAAAAGATACTTATTACCGATAATAATATATTTAAAACAAATGTGTTAATTGTTTGACCTCATCACCCAAGTATTATCAACCCCTGTCTATACATGGACAGCACCGAGCAGCACCGATCGTGTTCTTTTCAGTTAAACTTGGGTAAGAATATGTCTTCATTGTACAGTTTTAAGACATCGGGGATTAGAGCAGTTTTTTAGGTTGTGATGGTCATTTTATTGTGGATGTGTAATGTGTGAGAATTCTATTTTCTTTTGGGGGCTCTGAAAGAGAAATAACGTTTACCATATGTTTTATTGCGTGTTCTCGGAACAGAAAGAATACGCAAATAACAAAGCTGTCAAAGTGTTTATATTTTGACAGACACATGTTCGGTAGCATTGGAATTGCAAGAACCAGAGAAAATTATTTGACAGAGAACAGACAGATTGTACTTAATGCGTTCAGTGTTATTGTGCCACTGTGGTGAGTCAAGTAGTGGAGTGACTTGATCATTTTGTTTTTGCCTTTAAAACTAACCTAGTAGCCTTGTCTTGAACTTTCTGCAGTTTTTCTATGAAATGTTTCGGTGAACCTGATAGAAGTGAGTTATAATAGTCAAGAAGAGAGACAACGAGTGTACATTCTAGGATTCTCGTTTTTTCGTAACTGTAAGTTAGTGGTGGGTGGAGCTGATCTGAGGGATAGCGGTGTGCTCAGAGCGACAGATGTGGGAAATATGATTATTACACAAACATGTAGTCAGAAAGAATGTATCAATATTCCATACATATCACCATGGTGTGGATGATTCTACACACGGCTTCTTAAAGACACTCTCTACATTCGATTGGAATAATTGTTATTTCTTTTAAAGACAAACTGCTAAGTTGCTTGATGTCATCTAAATATCCTAGGCAAACAAATAAATTAACGAACATTAGTTTAGTTATATCAGCTTTATATAAAATTTCACATGCGTTTTACTTTTAAGGGTAACACAAATTTAATGTTTAAAAATATAATGATATAAATTTTTAAAATATTTAAATGTGTACACTGCTAATATAATCACATACATGAGAAATATGTAATTTTGGACACTGCTAATTTGTACATAGAAATAACACACGGGTGAATGTTAACACTTCTAATATGACTATAAAAATAACAAACGTATGAATGTGGACACTGTTAATATTACCATATAAATAAAAAACGTGAACAATGTGGACACTGCTAATATGATAAAATACATATTAAACATGTGAATGTGGACACAACAGTATCAAAAAAACAACTATACAAGACAAGTGGTATATTTTTCACAACTATATCTGACACAAGGAAACCTAAAACCTCTGGTCAGCTTCATATCTACTTTTTTAATGACCAGCTACAGCAAAACAACATGGAAACTCACATGTCAGTTCAAGCTACACGGCCACAGCTTTCAATTTATATTAGGCCGAGCAGACAAGCGGTCTGAACAGAGTCAATGCAAATAGTTGGTTGTCTGGAGTTCGATCCCCACCAAGCCATGAAAAAAACATCTTTAGCCCCCGGTTAGGGACAATAATAATAAACATATGAACGTCATTGTATGTCATTAGTTATTTTTGTCACACAGTCGCATAGTCTGTTACAAATAGGTACCATGGTGAAACATTTTCATAGTGTGCAATAAATGGATACATAATCTGTAATATTTCTCATTAATCTACTTAAATTATTTAGCTCTCATGCCTCGAATCCCAATCGGACTAGGCGATATTTAACAATGTTATCTGCACACCCTAGGGTGGGTGGGAGATGTTAAACAATGGTGTCTGCACGCCCTGGGGTGTGTGGAAGATGTGGTGTAAGACGATGTTGCAAGATCCAGAAAATTAAGTTAAAAAAAACATCTTCAAAGCACTCTATTTTTCTCTATGGATGCAATTAATCTATTATGACCTATTTACTGACCCTCAGGAAGTGTTTCAAGTAAAACCACTATTTGGCACTGCAAAACGTTTAAGAAGACTTTCCTTAGATGACCAAGTAACAGCAAAATGATTTTGTCAAATCGACCTCAAAATTATCACAATCTTACCAAAATCATCAAAAGGAGAACTTCACCAACCTCACCAATATCCCAACATCACCTACAATCTCACTCAAATCATCAAAATTGTTTTCAGCCTATTCATTGTGATCGTAAGTCTGACAACACTTTTTACTAACTACACTATAGTATGCGTCGTTGTTTGTATAACAACTTTATGACGGAATTTTGTACAGAGGCCCCCTGGGTCACCCGTGACCCACCCTAATAAAAAAATCAAAATTTATTCTCAAACGCGTTTTCTCTCGATTTTTTGCCTCTAAGACCCAGTGTTCCTATTGTGGAACAAAAGGGAGTTAACCATTTTATCTTAAATTTATTTTGTGTAAGTGAATTCCCTTTTGCATATGGCTACCCCCATGACACATTGTACTGACAGTGAACTATGTATACTTCAAGAATAAATTCTACCTTATAAGGTAAGTTATAAATTAATTTATTGTATTTTATGTATTTGAAAATGGTTTTTACACAAAATAGAGTGCAAATAAATATTATATTGGAGCTATTTTTTTAGATTTTGACTTTATAAAATCGTTGAGTCACCGGCGACCCAATGGGCTTTGTAGGTCAAATAAATAAGTCACTAGGACTAGACTGTCTGACCACTCATTTCGTAGCTACAACTAGATGAAGTTCTAATTATTTTTAGTGCACTAAAAATAATATTGTAAATGTCATTTAAAATGTTATTACCTTTCTTAATAGTTTTTAAGTTTGTATTTTAACCGAAAATATTTTTTTTTTAAATTGGTAATAGTTATTTATAGTATAGTATAGTGATTAGAAAATAATATGTATTCATTTGTTGTTTTTTTTTCATAGCTGTATAGTATGTCTAATACTAATTAGGGTATAATAATTACTAATCATATTTTTTGTGTTTGACAGAATGGCTTTTCCATCAAAAAGATATTACAAGACACATGAGGTACATGACATTTTGGATGCCATAAATCCAGATGAGAGTGATTTGGATGATAAGTCAACAGATGATAAAGATGAAGATTACAATCCAAATACTCAAATATCAGGTCAAGAAAATGTCACAAGTGATTCAGAGTCTGATGTTGATGAGCCAGAGCCGTCTACGTCTACATCCTCTAACTCTGCCAGGGGAAAGAAAAAGGTGTCATATGTATGGACTAAAGAAAAGTTTAATCCACCAGATTCAACATTTAGAGGCAGACGACTGGAACTACCAGATGATAATGAACTTCCATCCCCTCTTCAGTTTTTCAAAGACTTTCTGAAAGATGATATGTTAGACTTATTAGTTATAATGACTAACCAGTATAGTGTTGAAAAATCTGGAAAATCAGTTGACACCACCAAAAAAGAAATCGAACAGGTTATTGGCATGTTTCTTAGAATGGGTCTAGCAAAAATGCCTGGCACCCGATGTTATTGGGAAACTGACACACGTTATGAACCTGTTGCTGGAGTTATGAGCAGAAATCGGTTTCAATTTATCCTCTCTGTTCTCCACTTTGTTGACAATAATTTGGTAACAGATGAAAATAAAAGAGATAAGCTATGGAAGGTTAGGCCATGGCTAGACAAATTTAGAAACAACTGTCTAAAAATTGTGCCAGACGAGAACAACAGCATCGATGAAATGATGATTCCATTCAAAGGAAAATTCAGTAGGATAAAACAATATGTAAAGGGAAAGCCACATCCTTGGGGCATCAAAGTCTGGGCCAGAACCAGTGCCAGTGGCATAATCTGTGACTTTGATGTCTACCAAGGCAACAAAGACAAAAAGGAAAAAAGTTTGCTTGGAGTTGGTGCTGATGTTGTTCTCAAACTTTGTTCATCATTGCCACAGAATGTCCCAGGAAAACCTCTACTAAATTACAAAGTCACTGCAGACAACTTTTTCACCGGTATGCCTCTTTTGGCAGAACTGCAGAAACTAGGTATTCACTATACGGGTACAGTCAGACCCAATCGCATTCCAGGAGTCAAGCTAGAGCCTGACGCTGACATGAAGAAAAGAGGTCGAGGGACAATGAATCAGAGCATAGAAACAACATCCAAGGTGGTTGCAGTCCGCTGGTATGATACCAGAGCTGTAAATGTGTTATCCACATTTTGTGGTCAGGATCCTACTAATACTGCCAGTAGATGGGATAAAGTTAGAGGTAACCATATACAAGTTCAGCGACCGGCTGTCATAAAGCTATACAATGAAACTATTGGAGGAGTAGACCTTCATGAGTGCTATATAGCAAAGAACTCTTATAGAATGAAATCAAAGCGTTGGTATCTTTACATATTTTGGCAAACCATTCGTATGATGCTAGTAAATGCCTGGCTTTCATATCGCCGTGCATGTCAGTTGCTTGGACAGACAAAAAAAACAAACTATGAATCAGTGAACCTTTCAAGCTAGGCTTGCATCCCTTCTAATTCAAATGAATGCCTCTAAAGATATGAAACGTGGACGACCATCACTTGAATCCATTACAAAATGTCAACTAAAGAAAAGAAAATTTCCACAACAACTGATGCCAGAGCCAGAAGTTAGAAAAGACGGCTTCTATCACTTCCCCATCAAAAGTGATACGCGTCAAAGATGCCAATTGTGCAGACAACAAACTAACAACCTATGTGAAAAATGCAATGTTTACCTTTGCTTCACTGAGCAAAGAAATTGCTTGAGGTCATTTCACATTGATTTGTAATATATTATTTGATTAAAATTAAATTTTAACCTTAAATTTGATTTTTTATTGATGTGAATGAAAGAGTGAATTTTATACCTGAAATGCCCGGTGGGTCACCAGTGGAACAAAATGAAAAAGTAGGTCAAGGTCACATGATACAAAAATTGATAATGGATAATGAATTCTTGACCCAAAGTATGCATGTACACCAAAGGAAATAATTTTCCAACCATTAGAACATAGATCTAGTGTGGGTTTCTGGGGGTATAGAGTTAATATGACAATACAGCCACGCCTAATCACTCATACATGTTTAGCAAGCAGTTATTTTGTACAAATGTCAGTAGCGTCGACGTGCTTGAATGTCTTTGATAATGTAACACGCGTAGAAATACATCGTTGCCTTTTGACGTTTATACAATAAATTATTAACTGTCTGGTTATGTTAGGTGAATGAGATGATATTTAGCATCCTAACTTGTTCAGCTCTTTTATAAGTTGGTTGAATCTGATGTTTTTTTTTATATCCAAACATGTTCAGGCTTCTTCATAACAAAAAGTTATGTGAATCAGTTAAAGATGTTAAATTAATTCAATCCTAATAGTTAAAATATTTGGTCAAATATTATTTTTTATATCATCCTAATAGTCAATAGATTTTGTCAAATGTTCTATGACATCAAACATCCTAATAGACAAAATATTTGGTCCAATGTTTGTTATACCATCCTAACAGTCAAAATATTTTGTCAATGTTATATTATATCAATCATCCTAATAGTCAATAGATTTTGTTTAATCTTCAAATAAAAAAAAAAATTAATAGTTACACAAACAATAAATTATTGGTTTGGAAAAGAAAAACGGAAAATAAACACAGTTGTGTATTTGTAAGATAAAAGTTACCATTTATGCAATATAATTATGCTTACACCGAGTTAGTATCAGTTATAAAACATACTTCTGGTGTGAATAAATAAGTCCTTGTACTCTTCGACAATGAAATTGCACAAGTTATAATAAATTTACATTTATCTTATCTTAACTTTGGGAGACGAATTCACAAAAACACAACACAATTTGGGTACACACTTTTTCACATATTAAATAAAAACCAAAAAGAGCTTGTGTGTTACATACAAATTACTTCGATGTACTATCAAGGTAATCACGATCTCTCACAAATGTTTGTGTGATATTGAGTTCACTAATTACATATTTAGCACTGTACCAATTCAACTCCACCTTGCGGTCCATTTCATCTAACGAATACTAACTGCTGATGCATTTCTAGATTTCTTTTCTGGCGTGTTATAACGTTATCGGTATGCATATAAACCAGTAGCTTTTCTAACTTGGAGATTTTTTGCTATGTTTTCTAATCATTTATTAGACTATTATACTTACAAGTTTGAATTCATTATGTGTGTGTGTATAACGTAATGATGGCATCTTTCAAGGCGTGTACGTTTCCAATTATTTATTATAAGTGGAAAGATGTTTCTGTATGCCAATTTAATTTCTTAAACGTTAAATTAGTTGATAAATACATTTAAATTGAACATTATTTATATGAATAGCTTGGATATCATTGTTCTATACACAGTGGTGATAAAAACATAACTGACAAGTGTGTGAAAGACTGGCGCAACAGCAGATACATATATGAATGTGGTAATTACATTGCCTGACTTTAATACACTTCTTAGCCGAACGTGGGTCTAGCATTATAAGACATTTCAATTAAAGACGGTTTGTTTTTGTCAACTAAGAATGCTAAAGAAGTAGGGGTGGGGGTCGAAGTGGGGATAAAAAGTTGGATGTTCGTCAAAGGTGATCGATTTTATTTAGGAAATTGATTGAGTGTGTGGAGTTTGGTGAAAGAGTGTGTATTGGTCGAGTTTGTGGGCGTATGCGTTTGAGTGTGTGGGATGTTGATTGAACGTGGGTGGGACATTGTTCGAGTGTTTTGGGTTAGTTGATCAAGTGTAAGGGGGTAGGCGATCGAGTATGGGGGTATGTGATCGGGTGAGTGGGAGTTGATCGAGTCTCTTGGGAGTAGGTGATCGAACATTGGTGAGTAGGTAATTGAGTGTGTTGGGAATAGGTGATCGAATATAGGTGAGTAGCTACTTGAGTGTTTTGGGAGTAGGTAATCAAATATTGGTGAGTAGGTAATCTAGTGTGGATCGGTAGGTGACCATGTGAGTGGGTGTAGGTGTTCAAGTGTGTGGGCGTAGGGATCGAATGAGGGGGCTGCGTGATGGAGTGTGTGGGTCAAAGCGATTGTAAAACTCCTGCTTTACTAGATTTGTTAATTCCTGAAGTTCTTTGACACGTTTTAATACGTCGTGCTAACGCTTATTCAACTCAAGTGCTTTTCACAATAAAAATAAATGTTATGTCTAATTATATGCAATGGCTGTAAACTCCATACACACATGTAAAATGCAGCTCGCTACTAGAGAGAAATCAAACACAACATTCTTACATGAAGTTCTTTCACTACTGCCAGACGACTATAGTATACGTCACAAAACTTAATGTTGTGTTGTTCGTCCGTCGAAGATCAACTAGGTCAATCGAGTCGTCTGGTGACTGATAATTTGCAAATGTGACTATTGCTCAAAGTGAGGAAGAGTTGCGTGGCGTCATTACCACTCTCTTGTCTGGGCCCACTATACCCAGTGGCAAGACTCTACGTGAAGACGACCAGGGATGGGTACGTTGCAATGATTGTCATTGTGTGCGCCTTACTTGACGACAACCACGTGTTTGAGTGTAGAGATGCTTTCTCTTCGATGAGTTGCCAACCTAGGTTAACGAGTCTCATCCACAAAACTTACTAGACAATACTCACAATGAACATAAAATTTCTCACCAAATCAATCTCGTGAAGACCGCCCACAAATTAATTAACCTCTCCAAGACACACAAAGTACTGAAATTAAATATCCTAACACAACAATTATTAATTAAATCCAATTCTCAACGTGTTTCAAGTGTGAAGAGGTAGATCATCGAGTAGCGAGGTAAGGGCTCCTAAGGTTCCGGTTGACAAGTCTATGGTGGCTTGTCGATTAGGAGATGTTGGCTACCGACCAGTTCTACGTTAGACGGGGAACTAGACCACTGTGGCACTTCCTGCGTTTCTAAACAGTGAACGTGCTCAGTACCGGCCGGAAATAAAATAGCACCTAAAGAGCTACCAGCTGTGATGGTTCACAATTGGAAGTAAATGCCAATACAAAAAAAAAAGAGGCTAAAGGCGTAGGAGGTAACTTCTAGCCAATGATTATTATTATGCAGCCCTGAGAAGCTGTTCCGAAGCAACTGTTACGTTCCAGTTACTTTGTAAACTAGCTCCTGTCGCTCTCAGAAACAACCAGACACTGGAGTCCTTTAAAACCGATTTACAAACACATCTATTTACCAAACACCTTCTGGGGTGATGTTGTCTATCTTTTTATTATTTTAGTTAATGCATATTGGTTTATGTTGTTTATGGTTGAAATGGGATGAAACACTTCGATTTTATATGCTCGTATGTAAGTTTTTTGTGTGTTGCGTTTGTTTTAAATGTGGTAAATGATAGATTGTTTTTATTTCTCCTTATCAATATGGTTGACTTTGCACCGCGCTTAAGTCCTTAGGGGATGAAACGTTTTCTTTTCAAATAAAAGTTATTATTATATTGATGATGATTATTATATATCCACCTAACTACAATGGATAAAATAATGACTAGTCACTATCCAGTGCCACATCACATACGAGGAGATGAAGTCTAGATAGTCAAAACTCAAAATGGCTGACACGTCACATATGTACAATTAAATATTATTCAACTGGTAACAACCATGCTTTGTACAAGTACACATATTATGAAACACATTAGAGGCATGAATTGTACAACATTATTAAACATGTTAAAGTCATGCATTTTAAAAGTACACATTATTTAACACATTATAGCCATGTATTGTACAAGTACATACTTAAAACGTTAAAGATATGTAACGTACAAGTACAATATTATTAAAATGTTAAAGCCATTTATTGTGCAAGTACATTATTATTAAACACGTTAAGGCCAAGTATTTAACAAGTACAGCTTTACCATAAACATGAAATCCATTTATTTATAAGCCAAACTTTGCTAACAGTATAAAGCAATGTCTTTCTCAAGCAAACCATTATCAATCACGTTAAGGTGATTAGATGTCTACTTTTGATTGATCGTAATCGACCTCCTGAGTGCGATTTATTTGCAAACTTTTGTTGTAGAAATTGTTCTCAAAATATTTCAATGTGTCATATAATAAAATGATTTAAGCCTCACTGTGATAATTTGTTGAATTAGTTAAAAAATGAACACATCTTTTCTTAACACATTTGCGAATAAAACAACTTTTGATAAGAGGGAAAGGAAAGTAGTCGAACGGGAAGTTCAGTAAAGTAGTGTGACCAGGAGGTTCTAGTAGAGATGAAACTATTTTTCTTTTAATAAAAGAATGCAATTTTTGGCAAATTGACGAATTTATTTCCTTAAAGTGGGGGAAAATTCATGGCCTGCCCTGGACGGCATCACCCCAAAGTTATATGACAGTTATACATAATGCAAACCAACACACATATCCTGTATGCCACAGTAAAGAAATAATAGATAATTGGATTATTTTTTTATTTTTTTGTATGACTGCTTACCGTATGTTTATGGGATAGAAATATGACCTTAGGGGGTGGGTGGGGAAGTCATAAAAATGTGAAATGAGAGATCAGAACAAGTGCTTTATGATTTCATTGGCTAATGGACAGTATTGATTGGCAGAAAGGCTGGATTAGCCCCATATTTGGGACAACAAAAATAGTGAAAAATAGTTGTTTTTTTTAAACAGCAGTGGCACCACCCATCCATTCTCATAATATTAACTATGACTAGTATATAAACCAACCTTAAATTACATCGACTAATGCACGTAGAGAAAACAATTGACCATTTTCATTGGGGTGTTTTAGATTAAACAATGAGATTATTTCTTTTCTCATTGGATCTGTTGATCTACTACTAGCTATACATTGAACTGACTCAAATAACAAATGCTTTTTTTTCTTCCATATATACATTTCCTATATACTGGCGTTTAATTTGTTTAGTGTTAAAATAAAATTTCTGTAAATAAATAAAAAGAAATTTGTGGCTTTAAGTTGTTTCCTCTTTGTATTTGCAACATGGACAAGAAAACTTTCTTCATTTTTACAGCGCTTATGGTTTTAACAGGTAAGTTAAATACTAGTCTTCCTTGTAATAATACATACGAAACTTTACATTAAAATTGGATATTTTCAAACTGGATTTAAGTTAACACTTAATTTTGAATGCCAACGTCTTATCCACCCCTCCTCTATCCCCGGTCCAAGAAACATTTAATTTGTTTAGGCTAAAATCATATTTCGTATAATCTGATATTTTGTTTTGGTTTTGGAATTGGTCACACATTGTTTTCATAAAACTTGGAAATCTTTAGAATGCTGTAACTCCATGAAGAATATGACAGATAGTTTGACAGTGAGAATACAGAGATATAAAGAGTTTGATAGAAGAAAGAAGATAAGGGCGATGGTGTAGTAAGACTAACATAACTTGACCAATAATTGTGCAGTGATAATATTGTGATACATAGCGATCAAAGAGAGATTTAGAGCGATGGTTCCCCTGTTCTCTGGTTGACAAGTGTGTGGTGGTTGTCGATTGGGAGGCGTCGGCCACCGACCTCGTCGGCGTTACCCGAGGAACACAACTACTGGGCGCGTCCTGCATGGGCAGACAATGGATGTGCTCGGTACCTGCCGTACATAAAACAGCTCCTACAGGGCTGCCAGTTGTGATATTTACAAACTGGAAAAAATAGGCAGAGACAGGGTAGGGATCATGATTACAAGTTGCCGTTAATGGATATGAGGCGAGAATCGAAGGTGGTAACCTCTGGCCGATGATTCTTACTATAGAGACCTTAGAAGCTGCTCCAAGGAAACTGTTTCGTCCCAGCTACATCGCAAAATTAGTTGCTTTGTGGAAACCCACTGTAGAATCCCTCTGATAGGGCGTCTAACGCTCCCCGGGATGGGTGGGGGAACATATTAGCACGGTAAATTTTCCATCCCGACTCCTGAGAAAGTCGATCGTGTGCACTGTGTACAAACACAACCGTTTTAAAATATTCAATTTTGAGCCAGGGGCTCTATGTTGCATTTTCCTTTATTGAACTATATAAATATATTTTCAAACCGTATGCGCCCCTACACCATTCATGCGATTGCAAAAAATCTTTGGGGATTTGTTTTTCATAAGACGTAGCATTTGACTGTGCTATTTAAACACTTTAAATATATTCCGTTTTCGGCCGTAGGCCCTTAATTCGTACTTTTTCTCAAATGGGCTTTGTAAAAAAATAATTTTCTCATGCCCTCCTACGCCATTTATCCCATTACATTAAAATTGGTAAGATGTTGCCGCCAGCACGACCACAAGGTTTTTGAATTATTAGAACCGTTTAAGAAAATTCAGATTTGAGCCAGGGGCCCTATGTTCATTTTTAAAAAAATATAAACTATATACATATATTTTCAAACCGTATGCGCTCCTACACCATTAATGCGATTGCGACAAAACTTTGGTGTGTTGTTATCAATAAGCCTCCGCATTTTAATCATTCATTACAACATTTTTAAAATATTCCGTTTTCAGCCGTTGGACCCAAATTAATATTTTTACTTTTATGAGCTTTGTAAAAAATAATTTCCATAAGCGCTCCTACACAATTTTCCAGAATGCGATAAAACTTTAGTGACATGTGCAATCGCCCACAAAGGTACTTAAAATATTACAACCGTTTAAAAAAAATCAAGTTTGAGCCGGGGGCCCTATGTTAGTTTTTTCTAACATTAGCTACATACATATAATTTCAAACAGTATGCGGTCCTACACCATTCAAGCGATTGCGATAAAACTGAGCTAATGCACGGATGGATAGCTTTTTAATAAATTACAAATAGTGACATTAAATTGTGTGTGTGACATATTAAGTAGGTTTCTGAAGTAATACAACAATTCTACTATATTTCGTTTGTGGCCCCGGCCCCAAAATTTGTTTTCCACTCTTTTATTAACTATATAATTATCGTATGCATTTCTAAACCATTCATCCGATTATGATAAAACTGAATCAATTGAAATGCGCACTACCGCAAACGTTTCTAAATTAGAAAAACCTTGTACAATATTCCTTTGGGCCAGTGACCGTAATTTCGTTTTCTCTTCTAAGAGTTTTATAACTATAATTTCAAACAGAGCTATTGCATGTGTGGATGGAGCTGAATCCACTCGCAAATTTTTCTAACTTTGTACAACCATTTTACAACATTCTTTTTCGTTTTCTTAAATGAGCTTCATCAATATAATTTAAAACGGAGCTATCAACACTACCGTCCTTGAACAAATTACAGCCACGTGTATGGTGGCCATCAAATGACAAACCTTAAAAAATAACTGTTCAGCCACGTGTATGGTGACAATCAAATAACAAACCTTAACAAATAACTTTTCGGCCAGTCTATGGTGGCAATCAAATAAAAAACCTTTAAAAATAACTGGTTGGCCACGTGTATGGTGGCAATCAAATAACAAACCTTAACAATAACTGGTCGGCCACGTGTATGGTGGCAATCAAATAACAAACCTTAACAAATAACTGGTCGGCCACGTGCAGGGTGGCAATCAAATAACAAACCTTAACAAATAACTGGTCGGCCACGTGTATGGTGGCAATCAAATGACAAACCTTTACAAATAACTGGTCGGCCACGTGTATGGTGGCAATCAAATAACAAACCTTCAGAAATAAATGGTCGGCCACGTGTATAGTGGCAATCAAATAACAAACCTTAACAATAACTGTTCAGCCACGTGTATGGTGGCAATCAAATAACAAACCTTAACAATAACTGGTCGGCCACGTGTAGGGTGGCAATTAAATAACAAACCTTAACAATAACTGGTCGGCCACGTGTAGGGTGGAACTCAAATAACAAACGCTAACAATAATAATCAAATAACAAACCTTCACAATAACTGGTCGGCCACGTGTAGGGTGGCAATAAAATAACAAACCTTAACAATAACTGGTCGGCCACGTGTAGGGTGGCAATCAAATAACAAACCTTAACAATAACTGGTCGGCCACTTGTAGGGTGGCTATCAAATAACAAACCCTAACAATAACTGGTCGGCCACGTGTGTGGTGGCAATCAAATAACAAACCCTAACAATAACTGGTCGGCCACTTGTATGGTGGCAATCAAATAACAAACCCTAACAATAACTGGTCGGCCACGTGTATGGTGTCAATCAAATAACAAACCTTAACAATAACTGGTCGGCCACGTCTAGGGTGGCAATCAAATAAACAACCCTAACAATAACTGGTCGGCCACGTGTGTGGTGGCAATCAAATAACCAAACATAACAATAACTGGTCGGCCACGTGTAGGGTGGCTCTCAAGTAAACATTTTTTTAAAAGAAAAAGAGGTATTCAAAAATGTGGTAGTAATTATCCTAACAAAACACAAACATTGACGTCACACTTATGATATTTATAAATCTTTTTTCACTACAATACAATCTCAACAACGATTATATCAGCAAGATATTGATTTCTAATTGCTAGTTATCTTCACACATACTGTGGCCCTAGTCTAAAATCTCCACAACAATTACACCAGCAAGACAATAATTAATAATTACTAGTTATGTTCCCTTATTTACAAATGACATTTCCATTCAGACATTTACATGTTATATTTCTTTAAGATTGACAAACACACATCAGGCTATACGAAACATAATATGTGCAACAGATGTAGTCTTCGTTGTAACAGATTCAGTATTATATGTAAGAGATACAGTGTTCTATGTAAGAGATGCAGTGTTCTATGTAAGAGATTCAGTGTTCTATGTAAAAAATGCCTGGTCCTATCATATCCAATGGCAAGATTCTACGTCGAGACGAACAGGGATGTGTACGGTTTCAGGTATTGGCTTGTATGCGCCTTACAGGACTCCAACTCCGGGATTTTTTTTCAGTTTAGGCCATTCGACATCCCAGTCAACAAAAACTTGGTTACTACCAATGTGGACACATACTAGGTGACTTCCAATGTTGATTCAGGCGAAACAGATCTACCATTGATCAGATGATCACTCTCAGTTGACTTTTAGAGACATTTTACAAACCTAATATTTTAGTACTTCAACTCTGTGTTGACCATAACACATCATGACAAGAAAATAATTTGATAAGTCTCTACAAGAGTTTGGCGGCCCCAATAAACTGACTACTGAAATTCTGCTTCCATTTCGGCTTCGGAAATTTCCATTTCTTCACTTTTCACTTAGTTTCAGTTTCGGCTGAAACAGAAACGTTAACTTTGAGTTTATTTTAGGTTTTGGCCGAAAGTGACTGAGGCCTTCGGCCTTCCTCCAAGTTAACTATAGATCACCAGAAAATCTATAAATGTCAAGATAAAATTAATATCTTCAAGTAACTGACAGATCTCAAGATAACCTAAACATTTCACACTAAACTTAACATTTAACATATAGATCTTAGGTTAATCTTAAGACATTGAGTTAACCTCAAGTTTTCAAAATAACCTATCAATCTCAAGTTAATTAAAGGTTTCAAGTAAACCTGAAGATCTCAAATTAATCTAAATCTCTCAAGTAATCCTATATATCTAAAAGTAACCTAAATGTCAACGCTTATCCTAAAGTTCGCATGTTAGAGTATAGAGCTTGAGTTAACTTATAAATCTGAAGTTAATTTAAAGATCACAAATGAAACTTAAGATTTCTAGTAATCCTATGTATTTCAAGTTAACTTAAACATTTCAAGTTATCTTAAAGATCTCAAGTACAAATATAGATCATAAGTTAACCAAAACTTCTCACATTAACTTATAAATCTCAAGTTAACCTAGACATTTTAACTTAACATATAGATCTCAAGTTGACCTATAGATTTTAGGTTAACCTACGGCCTTTTCCAAACGACCAGGTCCATTAAAACTACTACATGACTGCTGATTGTATTGAACGTGACTTTTAGAAATATAGGTTTAAAAAACAATATTTTCCATTTCCAATCATTAGGATATGACATCAGAGATCTATCTTGTTGAAACTCTTAATGTCCTTAGCAAAGAACCCCCCCCCCCCACCAGCAAGAAATATCCCTTAACTATCAGACAACAAAGCGGCTCTTTCGGGATAAACTTCTGCTATTTAAGCCCTCATCCTTAACATCACTCGATAGACTAATTTCACGGGGGCCATGCGATAGCCCAAACCTTACCATAACTTGATAGACTAGATTTACGGGGGCCATCTCATGGACTTCATCCTTAACATCGCTTAACAGACTAGCTTTAAGGGGGCTATCTCATGGACTTCATCCTTAACATCGCTTAACAGACTAGCTTTAAGGGGCTATCTCATGGACTTCATCCTTAACATCGCTTAACAGACTAGCTTTAAGGGGGCTATTTCATGGACTTCATCCTTAACTTCGCTTAACAGACTAGCTAAAAGGGGGGCTATCTCATGCCCACATCCTTAACATCGCTTAATATACTAGCTTTACGGGGGCCTCTCATGATCTTCTCCTTCACATCACGTTATAGACTAGATTTACTGGGGCAATCTCATAACTTCTTCCTGAACATCAATTGATAGACTAGATTTAAGGGGCCATCTTATGACCTTATCCATAACATTATTTGATAGACTTGCTTTACGAGGGCCATGTCATGTCCCGATCGTTTGCATCACTCAAAAGACAGCTTATTTTCATTTTGTTCTAATATTTTTTTATTTTCCCATAGTGTAGGGCGCCTCACTAAAGTAGAGCTTTTATAGTCCACAGCAAATACTTTGGAACACCCTACTAATTAGCTTTGTATTAAGTATCATAATCATGTCATTACCACTACCCGCCTCATGTCTCATATCTGACATAGTCAATAGATGTGTATATAGAATCATTATCATGATGTTGTCATTCCAAACCTCATGTCTCATGTCTGTCATAGTCAATAGCTGGTATATAGAATCATTATCATGAGGTTGTCACTCCCGGCCCCAGGTCTAATGTCTGTCATAGTCCTATAGCTGTGTAGGTAGAATCAGTATAATCAGATTTACATTTTTATGTCTTTCATAGTCAATAGGTTTGTCAACAGAATCATTATCAGGATGCTGCCACTATCGACATGATTTCTTAGTTCTGTCGTAGTCAATGGATGTATTTATTAAATCAATATCATAGGTTTCCACTTGCCACTTCATGTCGCATGTCTGTCATCGTCAAGTTAGTAATCCTAATCACTGTCATGTTTCTACCGTTATTCCAATTTCGGATATGACCACAGCTGGCAAAGGCTGCATTGAAACATTTCTTGCTGCAACATGTTTCAAAATACCATGCAAACCCTTTGTCTGCCCACGCCATAGTGGTTATATTATACTCCAGGGGGTCAGCGACAGGGCCTATTTAGTCAGCACGTCATTACAGACATGCCGAACAGAGCACCATTAACACCAGTCCATCCAAATCAATACTTGCCTGTGTGATATCTTACAACGTGACATTAAAAAAAATAATTTTACAAAAATAACAAAGATTAAATGTAATGTATTGCTACATATTTCACATCTGACATTTCAACATCGACAAGCACATCCAGGCAGTAATGTAAAGGTTCATGTTACTATTTATTTTGTTGTTGTTGCTACTAAAGAGGTAATACTTATCTCAATATATGTTACAGTTCTTCAATTGTCACTTCAACATAATCGACATAAAAGGAACCATCAAGTCTATTACATACATTTGAGCACTTTATTTTTACAATATTATATTTACATTATAAATTAATACCATCACCTACAGCATATAATAAAAACATAGATATAACGTCACCTGCAGTACAGCATATATATATATATATATATATATATATATATAAATATATATATATATATACAGAGAAAGAGAGATAAACCAACACATACAGTACATACTGTTATATAGATACAACATCACCCATAGGACAGTATATATATATATATATATATATATCGATTTATATTCACTTCTTTATTATTTAAATATATTTGTTCTTGTCCACAAATTTGGATCATAATTTATTTTTACCAACAATTCCATCACGACATTTCAACATGGCGGCCTAGCCTCTTGTATGTTACATTTATATGTATATGTGTGTGTTACGATAAGGTATCTCACCAAGACATGATAGCTCCCTTTCTTAAGTGGTTATAGTAGCTACACAACACATTGAATTTAGAGAAGAAAGTATGCTTACTTACAGCAAAACTAAACTGCATTGTCAAATACTGCCATTACTCAATAACTATACATTACACTACAATACGTTATTTACCATTAGTCAATCTACCTCAGAAAATATCAAGCATTTAATAGCAACATCTACCCTAATACTCTCCAAAAAAACGTGCAATAACAAAATGCATTCATGTCTTTAACAAGGAGCTTGTTGATTGCGATATAATAGCCAATGTATAGGGGATTGTTGATGGCGATGTGATGGTCACAGTATAGAGAATACATGATTGTAAGTGTATAGGTGATTGTAGATGACATTGTCATGGCCACTGTATAGATGCTATTTGTGGTGATATGATGGCGTTTGTACAGATGCGTGTTGATAGCGATATCATGGCCACTGTCAAGGTGATTGTTTATGGCCATTTGATGGCCACTTTATAGATGTTTGTTGATGGTAATGTTATTGCCATTGTATAGGTGATTGTTGATGGCGATGTCAGGGTTACTATATAGGTGATTGTTGATGGTGAGGTGATGGCCACTGTATAGTTGATTGTTGATGGCCATTTGATGGCCACTGTATAGATGCTTGTTGATGTTAATATTATTGTCACTGTATAGGTGGTTGTTGATGGCGATGTCAGGGTTACTGTATAGGTGATTGTTGATGGCGATGTCAGGGTTACTATATAGGTGATTGTTGATGGTGAGGTGATGGCCACTGTATAGTTGATTGTTGATGGCCATTTGATGGCCACTGTATAGATGCTTGTTGATGTTAATATTATTGTCACTGTATAGGTGGTTGTTGATGGCCATGTCAGGGTTACTGTATAGGTGGTTGTTGATGGCGATGTCAGGGTTACTGTATAGGTGATTGTTGATGGCGATGTCAGGGTTACTATATAGGTGATTGTTGATGGTGAGGTGATGGCCACTGTATAGTTGATTGTTGATGGCCATTTGATGGCCACTGTATAGATGCTTGTTGATGTTAATATTATTGTCACTGTATAGGTGGTTGTTGATGGCCATGTCAGGGTTACTGTATAGGTGATTGTTGATGGCGATGTCAGGGTTACTGTATAGGTGATTGTTGATGGCGATGTCAGGGTTACTATATAGGTGATTGTTGATGGTGAGGTGATGGCCACTGTATAGTTGATTGTTGATGGCCATTTGATGGCCACTGTATAGATGCTTGTTGATGTTAATATTATTGTCACTGTATAGGTGGTTGTTGATGGCCATGTCAGGGTTACTGTATAGGTGATTGTTGATGGCGATGTCAGGGTTACTGTATAGGTGATTGTTGATGGCGATGTGGTGGCCACAGTACAAATGCTTGTTGAAGGTGAGGTGATTGCCACTTTAGAGATGATTTTTGATGGCATTGTCATGGCTACTTTGTAGATCTTATTGGTGGCGAGATATGCGCAATATGATTGTCAATGTACAGGTGCTTGTTGGTTGTGATAAGATCGCTACTGAAAGATGCTTGTTAATGATGAGGTTATGGCCCCTGTATAGGTGATTGTTGAAGGCGATACGATTGCCACTGAATAGATGCTTGTTGAGGGCGATGTGATGGCCATGATATAGGTGATTGGTGATGGTGATATGATGTCAACTGTATAGATGCTTGTTGATGGCCATATGGTGGCCATTGCAGAGGTGTTAGCATCTCTTACATTAGAACTCAGAAACTTCGTCATTAACAATATAATTTATTTTTTTTCAAAATTGAAATAACCCTGTGTCGCGCCAATAAAGGAATATTTGATAAATACCTTTCAATTTTGGCTAAATAGCCATCCATAGCATAACATTGATGAAAAGAGCATTTGTTTAACTAAACACGTACAAATCATCAAAATAAACCACTCATTATGAAAAAGAGTGTCTTGGATAAAACTAGTTAAGCTTTAATAAAGCGGGGTTCCTCTCAGGTGACCAAACTATCTGCCCTCAAATGTCAAAATGTTCTCGCGAGGGAAGCAATTCACGTGCACGAGCTAAATTTAGCTTTCGCAGCGCAGACGCTAACATGAACTTCAGGCGCACATCGTTGTCTCCAAAGTAGACAGCCGGTGCCGCCAGTAGACAGCTGGTGCCACCAGTAGACAGCCGGTACCGCCGTAGGTTTAAAATACATGATCCCCAAATGTGATAGTCTCAGTAAATGGGTTAAAATTATACAACACCCGTTGAAACGTTGATGAAAAAGAAAATTTCTATAAAATGATGATCAGATATGGGATTTTTCACTCATCAACAGTTCCCATGATTAGATTTAGATGTTCACTAATCAATCCTATCCATTATTAGATTTGAATAAGCCCGATAATATTTCTGATCTAATGTTAAAATGTTGCGATACCTTTGAGTATTTCACTAATACCAACACAATATTTAAAGTAAACAATCAAACTGATATTTCAGTGCAACACGTTGTGCAATTTGATTCATTTTCTAGACTACACTTGACCTTTTCACTGGGACAAGGTAGCGTAACGTGTATTGAAAGACTAGTGTAGACGTTGTTAAGTGGTTCAATGGGAGATCTCAGCCTCGGGGGAGGGGGGCATTTTTCTTTCTTTATATACTAGAGTGGAACATTCGGTCAACTGCAGAATTGATTTCATGGAAGGCGCTGCAACATTCATAGTTGACCAAGGGTGGCACTAACTCTAACAGTTATGTTGCTGGTTTCAATAATTCGAAAACACCTTGCACACATGTATACTCTAAACCAGTGGTCCGCATACTCATTTGTAAAAAGAGCCAGCAGCGGGAAAATTTAAAAAAAAATTGAGAGCCAAACTTATTTTCAAGAACTTGTAAAAAACATCTTTTTCGGAGCTAAATCGATTTGTGGCCGAGTGGCCGAGCCGCACTCAGGTCGATAAAGAGACGCAGGCGACTCGAATGCCGCAATTTGACAACCACTGCCTTATACATTTACGAAAATAATATTTACTTTCAGATTGCTACTTTTATACGACAGCAAAACATTATATTATGTGTTGAACTAAGAGATTATGATAGTAGACAGACCAGTAAAATATCATAGTAGACAAAACAGGGAACTATCATATTAGACAAAGAAGGGAACTAGAAGAGTAGATAAAGCAGGAACTCTGATAGTAGACAAACTATGGAACTATCAGATTAGAAAAACTGATAAACTATGAGATTAGATAAAGCAGGAATTATGATAGTAGACAAACAAAGGAACTATGAGAGTAGAAAGACAAATGAACTATGAGGTTTAACAAAGCAATGAACTATGATATTAGACAAAAAAACGAACTATGAGAATAGAAAAAAATCAACGACTATGAGAGTAGAAAACTGGGGAACAAAATAGTAGTTAAAGCAGGGAACTATGATAGTAGACAAACCAATAAACTACGAGAGTAGATACACTAGGGAACTATCTGATTAGAAAAAAATCATGGGTTCCCTGCGATAGGGGTAATCTTATTGTGGAAAGGGCGTAAAGCTAATGATGCATCTTGTTGTGAGGTTTTCATTGGCTCATTGGCTCACTGACATGAGTGATTAAAAAAGAGACTAGATTAGGCCAATCATGGCGACAACACAAACCATACCAAATAATTGTTTTGGATAATTTCAACACTAGCTCCGCCCAGACTGCGGATAATAATAATCATTACAACTTTATATAAAGCACTTCTACCTTTACTGAACCTAAATACAAAACCATAAATTGTTCATAGCTTTTAGATCTCTTAGCTACAGATTGAAAACTCTCACAGAAACACTGAAAGAGTGTCTGATCACATAGCTGTTTCTGCTATACGGACATTTTAGTGTGTTTATGTATAACACGATGTATGCAAACAATTTATTGATTTACATTTTAACTTCTTTGAGTTTGCACTTCTTCATCATTACAGGATTTATTTTGTTACCAGGTAAGTCAATTAAGTTGGTCTACAATCTTTCGTAACCTGTAAAGATGCGCTAAAAACTTAACAATTTTATTGGCGTTTGTCAAGTTAAAATTGAATTTTAACTACGCTATGCTAATAAACAATTTGTCGATGTGAATTAAATAATTCAAATGTTAATTTTTTTAATCAGATTTACTACCAAATGTAGAAGAGTTCCACTGCTCTGGAAGTGAATACAGCATCGCACTGGTCTACGATTGTCACTACAGCTTACAGCTACAACAAGATTTCTTCGTTCAATTTCTTCACACATTTAAACCTTTACAACTTTATATCAATATTATTCTGATGACGTACGGAATAACTAATTTACAGACATTTGAGAAGTTAACCAAGGAAAACTTCACTATGGACACATTCAACGAGGCTGCGTTACAGTTAAACACCTCTTCTTGTCCTCAACATTTGCCTCTAATAACTTTACTCAAAGACTCGAGAGATGCTTTAAGAGACGCTAGTGTTAATGGAATGAAGTTGGCAATTTTTGTGAGGGCTGAAAATGTCACTGAATACAAGAACGATGACATTACAATATCACGTGAGCTTGATGCTGGAAAAGATCTGAATGTTGATATCAAACGATTGTTTATATTGATAAAACCATGGGTAGACTTTGAAGTTAAAGATACCACTTTGATATATACAAGTACGTTGAAAAAATATGCATATATTGCAACAAAAATCATTCATGTTATATGCATGTCGTGCAATGAGTTTTCCCATTATTTTAAGTTTGGTAAAAGCTGTTATCGTTGGTTTATCATTGAAGATGACTTGACAGCAAGGAAAGCAGACGTGTCCTGTCATATAAAATGGCCGCAATCACATTTGGTTTTTTTCAATTCTAAATGGGAATATGAAAACGTTACATCATATTGGAGCAAATTTTTATTCCCTATGTCTGTTTTGTGTATGGTTCATGAGAACGTTAACCTTTGCAAATCAACATGGATAAATGGGATAAAAGTAACGTCTTTTGACGTATTCATCGGTCTCTCGGGTAAGCGGAATAATGTCTCTGATGATTATATCTGGAATGATGGGACTCCACTGGTAGTAGATCCTCCTTGGGGTTCACGCAATGAAGGTCAAGGTTGTGTTTACATGTCACAAAAAATCTATTATCCTGGTAGCGACATAACAATAGAGCCATTGGAGTGGAATGAATGGGATTGTAACAAAACAAATAGAATGCATTTTGTATTATGTGAATTAGAAATGATTGATGCTGAGAAAAAGTTATTAAGCTTAAACGATTTCAAATCTAAGAAACAAGAGTCTCACATCCATTTACTGTACACGAGTTATTCCCATTTATTGTTCAAACATATAGAACATGAATCGCAAAATGAATTGATTCCACTAATGAAATTAAAAATATCCGATATCGTTATTCAGAAAGACTGTAAAATAAGCTGCAAGCAAACCAGAGACAGCAGTGAGAACAGAAGTAAATCCATTGAACCAATCAGTGAATGTGATCTAACAATACATGGCAGGCGGCATCCTTGTGAAATAAATCAAATAAATTATCAGTCATTTATAATGAATGGAAACCATCACATTTGCAGTGAGTTGAGAAATAATGAAACAAATGTCAAGTTGTTAAAAAACAGCATATTTGATATAACGTACCTGATTGATCCTAATGAAAGTATCCCAAACTGTTTGTACCAAATAGACTCCTACAGACGTAGGGTTGGGTTTCCAAACAATGCCCACCTACAAGAATGTGAACAATTCGTATGTCCAACTGGATTTATTAAGTGTCCAGATTCCTACTGTATTCCTGTGTACCTTGTACATGACGGTGTTAAAGATTGCCCACAGGGAGAAGATGAAGTTTCTATTAACGAAGAGACAAAATTGTTTAAAGGAAAGCTCAAATTTACACTAAGAAATATTTGTCTGCAACAACACATTTTAAGTTCAAAAACTCAAAGTATAAACCGTACTTATGACGTTGTCTGTCAAGTACCATGTGACACTGGTTATGTTTGTCTGCCAAGTACCACGTGACACTGGTTATGTTTGTGTGACAAATATCGTGAGGAAAGAGACCGGTAATGACACTACATTTTATATAAGTTTTGTTGAGACCACATTTCATATCTATGAGGCTTTAGGCTTGTTTATATTTACCCCACAAATCTACTCCTTATTTGAGTTTTTCAAACTTGTAGAAGTCGATCTCAGTAACTGTAGAATACGTGATCTGGACACTGTCATTGAAAGTTTGGACAGTTCAGATATCATTATTTTAGATGTAAGTCGCAATTCTATTTCTGGCCTTAACAACTTTTCTGTCATACAAGAAATGAAGAATTTACAGAAGTTAAATATGTCATTTAACAAGAATTTAGAACTTGATGAGAACTTCTTTTTCCCATTTCATTTACAGGTTCTAGATTTGTCTCACACTAAATGTGGCTCTGGTGTAATCAAATATTTGACTAATTTGATCTGTTTAAAGACTCTAGAATTACGTTACGTTGAGCCAATAGATTTAAGTCTAACAGGAAATGTACAGCTTGACATACTTGATGTCCGTGGTACAAAACTCATTAATATAAAAGATGGCTACTTGAGTGGGTTGTCTATTCAAACAGCCTTGTACACTGATGACTTTAGAATTTGTTGCCAAGTGATCAGAGGACCAAATATTACGGAAGATAAATGTCACGCACCACGTGACGCAATCTCCACGTGCCAGGATTTGATTGGTGACCCACAAAAACGTGTCATTCTGTGGGTGGTTGGTGTTTTATCACTTCTTGGAAACATGGTGGTTGTGATTTATAGGATAGTTTGGGACAGGGCTGTCTTATATAAGGCATACGGACAGTTTGTAGTTTGCCTAGGTTTGTCTGATTTTATCATGGGCGTCTATCTGATAGTAATATCGGGGGCAGATTTGTTTTACCGGAACATGTATGTTTTAGAAGATTCCAACTGGAGATATAGTGACATATGTAAATTAGCTGGCATTCTGTCAACATTCTCCAGTTAGACTTCTACGATGTTCATTTGTCTCATTACACTTGACAGGTATTTGGTCATAAAGTATCCTTTTGGTAAACATAGATTTTCAAAGACTGCGAAAATAGCCTCCCTTTGTTTGACACTGATTATAGGTGTCGTAGTTTCTATGATCCCAGTTCTGTTTCCTGGCTGGGAGATTTATTCCTCTAATGGGATGTGCTTGGCGCTTCCTTTCAGTTCTGGGAGACACTCGGGATGGGAATATTCAGCTATCTTGTTTGTCGGCATCAATTTCTTTCTCTTTATTCTTATAGCCATCGGCCAGCTGGCAATATTCCTAGCTATCAGCTCGTATAAACATGATTCATGTTGTGGTATAAGAGATGCTTTAAGAAAAGCTCAGGAACTTTCTATTGCCAGACAGTTATTTATTGTGGCCTTTTCAGACTTCTGCTGCTGGTTTCCTATAGGAGTTATGGGCATCATGGCTCTCAACGGCTTTCAGTTTAATCTTGAGGTCTACGCTTGGTCAGCGGTTCTTATTCTGCCAGTAAACTCTGCCATCAACCCATTAATCTACACGTTACCAGCTATTACAAGGAAGATTAAATCTTTTGACTTAATGTTGTACTAGACGTGACTCGGCTCATAACGGTGCCTATTAAACGAGATTTAAAATTTTACTCCCAGCATTGTTTTGATAACTAATTATCCGATGAATATTTTAACCCTTGCAACAAAAGGAAATTATGAAATACCAAATATAATCAGGAATCGATGTCATTTTCTTCCTTAGAAAAATACAGCTGACCTCGGCATTCTATGATTGCCCAAATAAATGCTTAAATGTCTTCGCAAAAATAAAAAAATAATAAAAGCAATTGTCTCCCTTTAAAACCGAATGCGCTATAAACCTTCCATAAAGAAAAATATTGAAAGAAAAACAAAATTAATTAATAATAAACTATTTTTTAAATTACAACATATATTACATAACTTCAATTTTTACTATGTTTTCACTCAAAATTTTGTTATATTTAGTGTAAATGGATAAAAGCGATAACATATTAAAATTTACTAGAATAAATAACCCGATGTTGTAGGGATAATAATGATAGTTCCTTTGCGATATTCTCTACCTGCTATTGCAAAACCTTATCACAATTCCTAACTTAAAAATACCTATCTATTTAATTTTTTTACGTTTCTAATATCATTAAGTTTTGAGATGTATTTATCTGCTACAAAAACTACGCCAACACTACTCCCTTTTACGCCGCTTAACTAAATTTCAGCCTATAAACATGACCTTAAATTGTTAAATCTAAATTATAGCTAAATATTTCACAGTTGTCACTATAGAAGTAAATTGAGGATTTTTCTACTCTAAAGAATTACTTCAGATTTTCCCTATTTCAGGCACTTGAATACAACATTTTTTTCGTTAAAAAAATGGAGAAAAAAAATAATAATATCATGTAAATATACTTTATATTGAAAAAAAAAGATATATTGATATGTTCATTAAAATGTAACATATGTTTGCTTTTTTAAAGATATTTTCAGAAAATAAAAAATACAAAGAATTATTTTTTGTTTAATCTCAAGAAGATTCTCACATAACTTTTTTCACTCCCATAACATACTTGAGTTGTTTTTTTTTTTTTGTTTTTTTTTTATTAAAAAAAAATAATTTAAAAAAATGCACACCTCCTTTCTTTTTTCAAAGTAAAAACAAAAATATATTTTCATTTATTTTAAATTAAATATTAACCCTCCACTATTTTTCAAAATTTTTTTTTTTTTTTTTTTGTTTTTTTTTTATTAAAAAAAAATAATCTAAAAAAATGCACACCTCCTTTCTTTTTGCAAAGTAAAAACAAAAATATATTGTCATTTATTTGAAAGTAAATATTAGCCCTCCACTATTTTTCAAAATTAATGATTGGGTTTTGATATTCATGGGTATGCTTATATAAATGTACCCACAATTTGTTAGAGCCACTGATGTTCTTAATTGGTAAACATGTGTTTATTTGTAAAAAGGGAATGTAACATCTCTTTTTTTAACAAATGTCATACCATAAGATTTAAATATATTGTCATCCATGATAATATGTACAATCCTCAAATGCAACTCTCACCACTTCATTTCATGTAGGTAAATCTGACATACAGTTTACTTTCTCCACTTGGTTATCTTGGTTACATACTGTCTAACAATATGTCTCTCAATAATCATATCTCTCACTCTTGTCGCTCTGCATAAACGGCCATTCGTCAGATAAGCTCCATCTGTCAATATCTTACAGTTGGTGCAACAAAATCCCTAGTCTGTGCTCTTGTTCTCTCTCGTCTTGACTATTGTAATTCTCTTCTATCAGGTTCACCAAAACATTTCTTAGATAAATTACAAAAGGTTCAAAACTCAGCAGCTAGGCTAATTCTAAAGGCAATAAAACTTGATCACGTCACACCACTACTTCATTCACTTTATTGGCTCTCTATATAAGCACGTATTAACTACAAACTCTCTTTTCTCTGCCACAATTTTTTCTCGAATTCCTTCACTTCCTGTCTAACCGAACTTCTCTCTGTCTATTTACCCCTTTGACAGCTTCGCTCCTCCGCAGACGCGCGTATTCTTTCGGTATAAAAAGATTCGCACAATCATACGGTTAGCGATCGTTCTCTTTCTGTTCACCCAAACAATGGAATTCTCTTCCAATACACATCCGCAATATACCGACAATCACATCATTCAAAACTGCACTCAAAACACATCTATTTAATCTCTGCTATCCTGACTAATTCCCACCTCTGACCATAAAATGATGGTACTGAGTGTCGTCCATGGCTTGAGTTGTAAATAATTTTATATATACATTTTTTTGTTTTATTTAATTAATGTATGTCAATTAATTATTTTAGATTTGTAATATGTTTGTTAAATTGTATGTACAGCGTGGTGAACCCTGGGCTGGGGTACCACGCTATATAAAACCACGTATAATAATAGAAATAATTTCATACCTCCGATATGTATTTACCCAAGAAAAGTAATTATTTATCAAATTCATTCCAATATTTTGAGACGTATCTTGTGCTGCCGTGGGAAAAGTGACCAACCCATCCCCCACCCAGATTGAAATAAATTAGAAATACTCTTACCGGATTGTAGTCTTTTCCATACCCAAAATATTTTATTTTGCACTTCATATGGTTCGTTCTTTTTTGTATGAGTTATAAGTGGATTAGTGAATGCTATTTGGCTACGGAGTTGCGCTGCACTGATTGGCTTAAACAGCATTTTCTTAATAGAATTATATTTAAAAGTTAGTTTTTATTCCGTTATAAATTTAATAAAAGTACAGTTTTGGAAATAAAACTTATACAATTTTAAAAATACAAAGATAAACTTTGTGTATGCAAAAACAATTGATTTTTATTTGTTCTTGATAAATGTTTATTACATTGTAAATCTTATTTCATAACCTTAATATCATTTTTTTTCTCATAACTTTTGTATTCGTAATAACTGCTTAAAATAGTTCTTTAATTATTAGTTTAAATGTGTTTGTAAACTATAATAATAATAATAATTAAACTTTTACTAAGATAAAAGCGTCTTTAAAATATTTTTTGAGCATTTATATTTATTCGATTTCCTTAAAATAATAGAAAATAACAATGATTGTTTTAAGAATCCGAACGTCCTTACAACATATAAGTCTTTTTGCGTTGTGTCACTATAGCAAATTCTGATATATATATATAAAGAAGTTTTGAATGTTGAGATTATAAATAGATGGATCGAAGGCAAAATTCCTATTCTTTTAGAAAGGAAAGAAATTGTTTTTTATTCAAGAAAAACACATTTAATTATATACAGAATAAACTATTTAAAAGAAAAATTACCTAAGTGTCAAATGAAAAACGTTATTAATCATGTGCCGAAATATTATATTTTCATAATAGTTATTACAAATATATTAAGCATTTGTTTCTATATCCATTATTTAACATGATGCGTAATTGAATTGGATTACTGCAAATAATCTATTACTCTGTCCTTGCATTCTCTTAAATTATGTTTTGAATTATGTTTAGTGTAATTCTGCTCTTGTATGGTCTTGATGATACTGGTGTCATGTTGTATAAGGGTCTATATGTTATTTGTTTGTCTTTATTTTCGATTTCTTTAATTTTGTGTAGTTTTTGGTGTGTCTTTTTTCGAATGTATACTCAATGTTTATTGTTCCATTTGGTTCCATTATGTGTCCATTTTATTCTATTGCAGAGTGGTGTTGCTTGTATCTTTGTCTTCTTCTCTTCTATATCTTAAGGGCCCACGATCAATTTATTGATCATTTTGGCTCCTATGCATGTAGATGGGATTTGCAATTTTTCTGTTACTGGTGGTGATGAGGAAATTATGCACTAGGGGTTTGAAGGCTTGAGGTAATAGACACAAATGTGTCTAGTGTTGTCGCCTCAACTGTTCCTTTTGAAAGATGGTTCCAGTCCCTGATTGTCTTGGGCAGGAATGAGCAGCTCCTATACTGGCTTCTTGCTGGTATGAGCCTGAATTGCCTGTCATGGCCTCGTCGCTGTCTATGGGGGAGAGGTACGAGTTTCTGTTTAATACTGGAACAGTGGACCAGCCCATTATTTATCTTGTACATCATGGAGAGCCTGGATTGTCGTCGTCGTTTCTCCAATGGTGACCATTTATCTTTGTTAAATGTGTGTACATTTCTTTGGTTGTTGTGTGTATAATTGGTTTGTTTCCTTTTAATGTTTGGAGGCAATCTATGTGAACAACCGATTTATTTCTCGCTTTTTAATTTGGCGTGATATTGTCAATTTTTATTAACTTTCCTAACCTTATCCCAATGTAATATTGTGTAAATATAGTTTCGTCCTTCTTTGTAGTGGTTTGTCCTATAAATTTGATTCTTAGTGCCTGTAGTTTTGTTTGTATATCTAGTAAATAAATCCATCCTTCTAATTTAGATTAGATTAATGTTGTATTTTTATTGTTTTGTATTGTTCCTTGAAACATGTAATTTCTAACGTGTAAGTTGATTCGTTTTAACTTTCTCTTCAGATAAAACATTTACCATCTCATCAACCCCGTCCTTTGGCAGGTAAAAATAGTTTGGCCCTTTCTCGGCCAACCTGCTCAATGGTGAGCATTTTGTATGTATTGATTTTAATATTAGTTAAATGCATGTTGTCATACATTTGTTTTTTCGCTTTCACACCTAGCTTCAGATAACAGTTTAAGGGTCCCTCAGCACTTTAGCAAGTTTGGGACCAAATACGTAACGTTCGTTAAACATTTCTAACTTAATATAAAATATTTTTAAAAATTAATAAATTCATAGTTTTTCTCTACATTTTACTAAAAATAATGAATAAATGTAAATAACAATTTTATTGACAGTTTAGGATATTTTAAACTAAATATTTATACAATTTAAATCAACGAAAAAAAATATCGTGTTACAAATATACTCAATTACATAAAAATTATTATATAATAACATGAAATAGATTTGTTCCCTTGAAAAGCAAACAAGAATATTTTATTTGCAAAAAAATGAATTTATTAAAAAAAAAAGAATAAAAAAAAAAAAAAGATGAACATTAAAACTTTATGTAAATTACAAAATTTATTAGGTAACTTTATTTTTTAACATTTTTACAGTCTTAATCTAAATTAAATTAAACTTATTTTAGAGAACAAATGTATTTGTACATATGGAACGTTCTCTTAAATTAATTTTGTGCATTTCAGAAGAGCGTTGTCAGATACCTATTTTTTTTAATTTTTAAAAGCCATTTTTGAAATTTCTTACAGTTTAACGATTTCTTATTTAAAGAAACATTAAAAACATGGTCTTCTCTTCATTTATCTCTGCAAAACTTATACAAATCTCCAGATGAATACACAAAACATAAAAAGTAAATTGATTTCAATAAAAATTCGTATTACGACTACTGCATTACAGCGTTGAACATGTCAGGGCAATAAACATATCATTTAGTCTATTTGGATGGGGGAAAATGAACTATATAACACAAATATCATTTTAATCTATACTCTTTGATTACATTTACAGAAACGTAACAGATTTGTTTTTAATTTATAACTTTAAACTATATTTTTTTTACCGCTGTGTAGTTCATCTAAGATTTTAAAATTTGTTTTCTTTTTATTAGATACAATTGTATTATTTGTTGTAATTTAATTAATTACAATTTTACATTTGTTGTAAATTAATGAATAACAGTTTAATATTTGGTGTTAT
>CAXITT010001334.1:660-17276 GCA_964033795.1 Lymnaea stagnalis | reverse complement strand
CCACACCTAATCATTAGGGTCGATGAGAAAACTCAACTGCACCTAATTATTAGGGTCGATGAGAAAACTCAACCACACCTAACTATTAGTTTCGATGAGCAAACTCAACCACACCTAATCATTAGGGTCGATGAGAAAACTCAACCACACCTAATTATTAGGGCGATGAGAAAACTCAACCACACCTAATCATAAGGTTCAATGAGAAAACTCAACCACACCTAATTATTAGGGCGATGAGAAAACTCAACCACACCTAATTATTAGGGCGATGAGAAAACTCAACCACACCTAATCATAAGGTTCAATGAGAAAACTCAACCACACCTAATCATAAGGTTCAATGAGAAAACTCAACCACACCTAATCATTAGGGTCGATGAGAAAACTCAACCACACCTAATTATTAGGGTCGATGAGAAAACTCAACCACACCTAATCATTAGGGTCGATGAGAAAACTCAACCACACCTAATCATTAGGGTCGATGAGAAACTCAACCACACCTAATCATTAGGGTCGATGAGAAAACTCAACCACACCTAATCATTAGGGTCGATGAGAAAACTCAACCACCCCTAATCATTAGGATCGATGAGAAAACTCAACCACACCGAATCATTCATCAATTGTTTAGGAGCTGTCACTTGAGGCCAAACGTCAGTAGTTTGTTTGCGATTGAACTGATTTGATGACGTCATACACGTTAATATACACAGTGACCTGCTGTTTGTTTCTAACAAAACTTTTTCATTTTCTGAATTGATTCTTTGAGCAAGCCACTTTTTTTATATCTAAAATTTCATTTTTTGCTTGGTTTGTTGAATGAGTTGATTGATTATAATCAACTTGTTCATTTTGTAAATGGAGTCTTTGAATCACACGGCTTTCATATTCAATATTGTTCATGTTCTGACCTGGTTTGATGACTCAGCTGATTGATTATATCCAAACTTGTTCAGATTCTGAATTGGTTCGTTTAATCGGCTGATTGTTTACACCAAAACATGTTTTATATCTGAATATTTTAATAAATATACCCAAAACTATTAAATTAATTAAATCCAATTATTTTGTACAAATGTGATCCTTAAAAGAAAATCAAAGTATAAAAATGTTTCCGTGCATTTTCTGATATATTCATCTCACCCGACCATAGACTTGAGTCATTTAATATCATAATGCTTATGTAATCAATGTAATGTATTATCTTTATATTTAAAATGGTCTTGTACAACACGTGTCTTCATATTTCATTGAAACCAATAAATCTGCTAGTAGGGACAACGTGTTTCCTTAATTGGTTTAATTTAAAAAAATCATTTAACGTAGCGTTGTGAACACCACTCATCTCCCCCTTTTTTCTTTGATATTGCCGTTACGGATTATATGTGTGATATGTAATATACTTACAATATGTGTGTGCATAATTTAATATGTGTATCCTTCAAGAAGTGAACTTTGATACTTTCTGCGTTTTAAATTGATATATTTTTTTTTTAGTTACTGCAGTAAACCTTTGTATTCTTTATATACAATTAAAAGAAACAAAAACATTGAATAATGTTAATATCACTACCTTTGCAATACAGTGGCTTTCCATCATTCTTAAATAGTGTTAATCAAAGGAACTAAATCAGATTCAGATTAAATTTACAAACATTACATACGTTTAATGGAGCAGGATGTGGGGTGAAGTTGGTCCCTTGTTGGGATAGATGGTCGGATGATGGAGTAGATGGTCGGTTGTTGGGGTAGATTGTCGGATGATAGAGTAGATGGACTAAATGGTGTGTACTTGGTTAGATGTATGAATAGGTGGTCAGATGTGGGAGCAGATGGTTCAATGTAGGTATAAGGGGTCAGATGTGGTAGTTTGTGGTGAGATGAGTGTCATCAGATGTGAGGGTAGGTTGTCAGATGTGGAAGTAGGAATTCCGATGTGGTGGTAGGTGGACAAATGGAGAGGGTCAGATTTTGGATTACGTGGTCATATGTTTGGTAGGTGGACACATGTTGGTTAGGTCGTCAGATTTGGGAGTAGCTGGTAAGATGTTAAGGTAAGTGTGTCAGATGTGAGGGGGTAAGTGGTCAGATGTGGTCGTAGCTGTTCAGATGTGGTGGAATGTGATCACATGCGTCGACAGTTGAGATTGTGTGCCAAATTTCAACACGATAGGTTGACGAGTGGTTTGCCAAATACCCGTCTGAAGTTTTTGTCCTACACCCAGGAAGAAAGAAACACAAACAAAGCGACGTAAAATAAATATTGTAATATTACACACTCAATCTTTAGTAATACTATATTATCCAATGAGTTTGTCACTCTTGCTTAAAATGGCCTAACGTTGTTTTTGTGAATGGTATTCTGCCTCGTTATAACCACCTAGTGCTTTGTACATTAGTTAGCCTTTCCCTCTCCACTGCACGGCAGTTTTTTGATGAATTATTAAGAATGCCATTTAATTGAGAGACACCCAATGATGGCGTCATTTGCGTGTCAACAGAATATTTAGCCGTTCACAAAACATTATATGTCCGAATGAATTGTCACACACACTCCATCAGTGATGATGGAATGTTCGCAAGCTATCAAAGTGGCTACTCAAAATGTCATCAAATAACTAGATTAAATAATTCAGTATTAAGTTCAAATGTCCATCGACGTAATGTAAAGAGAGCGGAAAAACATGGGCAATCGACAAGCAAAATTCCCGTAGACATGTGCACATGATGAGCTAAATGATGATTTACAAGGTAAGTAAATGATACGATAATCTTCACAAATATGCCCAACCCTATTAGCATATTTTTAACAAACATGCCTCACTAAATTAACATAATCTTAACAAAACTGTTTCACCGATTCAATGTTTAATTTGAAAGATAATGATTGACACATATAGCGACCAATAGAGTATAGCCAATGAACTAGATAAAATGTGTACACAAATTTAATGTGTTTTTTGTGTGTTTCTGAGATCGTTTTATCGGTATTTAAATGTCACACAATTAGGGTTAGGTTGTGATATTGGTTTAGGGTTAGGTATTTTTTTAGCGTCAGATTCAGGTGTTATCTAAGATTACTGTTGGGTTGTGATTTAGGTTTAGGGTTAGGTTGTATTTTAGCGTAAGCGTTAGGTGGTGTCTAGAATTAAGATTTGTTTTTGGTTTTTGTTTAGGGTTAGGTAGTGTTTAATGATTAGAGTTAAGTGGTGTTTTATGATTAGGGTTAGGTGGTGTTTTATGATTAGGGTTAGGTGGTGTTTTATGATTAGGGTTAGGTAGTGTTTTATGATTAAGGTTAGGTGGTGATTTATGATTACGGTTAGGTGGTGATTTTTTTTAGGGTTAGGTGGTGTTTTATGATTAAGGTTAGGTGGGGTTTTATGATTAGGGGTAGGTGGTGTTTTTTGATTAGGGGTAGGTGGTGTTTTATGATTAGGGTTAGGTGGTGATTTTTGTTTAGTGTTAGGTCGTGGTTTATTATTAGGTTTAGCTGGTGTTTTATGATTAGGGTTAGGTGGTGTTTTATAATTAGGGTTAGGTGGTGTTTTATTATTAGGGCTAGATGGTGTTTTATGATTAGGGTTAGGTGGTGATTTAGTATTAGGGTTTGGTTGGCGATTTAGCGTCAGGGTTATGTGATATAATACATTCTTGTCCTTACTTAGTTTTGATCAACAATGCAGTTTTGTAAGCAAACTATATATATATATATATATATATATATATATATATATATATATATATATATATATATATATATACACACACATATATATATATATATATATATATATATATATATATATACACACATATATATATATATATATATATATATATATATATATATATCAGTCTTTGTTTCCAAATTTAGTTTCAATCAATATTTATTTTTTTCAAATCAATATTTGGTTTGTTTAGGAAAAGTGTTTAAAAACGTATTTTAAATTTAGTAATATGAGTTCAATCAAATTTGTGTTTCATTCAATATTTTTTGTTCGAGTCAATAACTGAAACACATTTATTTAACACTTTTCTCATGTTGGCATGATTTTAAACCAATATTCAATACGACAAATTCTTACAGTTTATCTCATTATAGTAAAATTGCTGGCAAAGTCTTACAGTTGATCTGATAGTAAAATTTCTTTCAAAGTTCTACAGTTTATCAAATAGTAAAAATGCTGGCAAAGTCTTACAGTTTGTCTGATAGTAAAAATGATTGCAAAGTCTAACAGTTTTTCTGATAGTAAAAACGCTGGCAAAGTCTTACAGTTTATCTGATAATTAAATTGATTGCAAAGTCTTACAGATTATCTGATAGTAAAAATGCTGGCAAAGTCGTACAGGTTAGTTGATAGTAAAATTGCTGGCAAAGTTCTACAGTTTATCTGATAGTAAAAATGCTGGCAAAGTCTTACAGTTTTTCTGATAGTTAAAATGCTGTCAAAGTCTTACAGTTCATCTGATAGTAAAAATATTGGCAAAGTCTTACAGTTTATCTGATATCAAAATGCTTGCAAAGTCTTACAGTTTATATGATAGTAAAAATGCTGGTAAAGTCTTACAGTTTATCTGATAGTAAAAAAGCTGGCAAAGTCTTACAGGTTACCTGATATTAAAATTGCTTGCAAAGTCTTACAGTTTATCTCATAGTAAAAATGCTGGCAAAGTCTTACATGTTATCTGATAATAAAAATGTTGGCAAAGTCTTACAATTTATCTGAGAGTAAAAATGCTGGCAAAGTTTTACAGTTTATCTGATAGTAAAAATGCTGGCAAAGTCTTACAGTTTGTCTGATAGTAAAAATGCTGGCAAAGTCTTACAGTTTATGTGATAGTGAAAATGCTGGCAAAGTATTACAGTTTATGTGATAGTCAAAATGTTTGCAAAGTATTACAGTTTATCTGATATTAAAATTCTGGCAAAGTCTTACAGTTTATCTGATAGTAAAAATGCTGGCAAAGTCTTAAAGGTTATCTGATAGTAAAATTGCTGGAAAAGTCTTACAGTTTATCTGATAGTAAAAATGCATGAAAAATCGTACAGTTTATCTGATAGTAAAAATGATGACAAAGTCTTACAGGTTAGCTGATAGTAAAAATGATAACAAAGGCTTACAGTTTATCTGATAGTAAAAATGCTGGCAAAGTCTTACAGTTTATCTGATAGTAAAGTTGCTGGCACAGTTTTACAGGTCATCTGATTATAAAAATGCTGGCAAAGTCTTACAGGTTTTCTGATGGTAAAAATGATGGCAAAGTCTCACAGTTTTTCTGATAGTAAAAACGCTGGCAAAGTCTTACAGTTTGTCTGATAATTAAATTGATTGCAAAGTCTTACAGGTTAGCTGAAAGTAAAAATGATTGCAAAGTCTTACAGATTATCTGATAGTAAAAATGCTGGCAAAGTCGTACAGGTTAGTTGATAGTAAAATTGCTGGCAAAGTTCTACAGTTTATCTGATAGTTAAAATGCTGGCAAAGTCTTACAGTTTATCTGATAGTTAAAATGCTGTCAAAGTCTTACAGTTCATCTGATAGTAAAAATATTGTCAAAGTCTTACAGTTTATCTGATATCAAAATGCTTGCAAAGTCTTACAGTTTATATGATAGTAAAAATGCTGGTAAAGTCTTACAGTTTATCTGATAGTAAAAAAGCTGGCAAAGTCTTACAGGTAACCTGATATTAAAATTCCTGGCAAAGTGTTACAATTTATCTGAAAGTAAAATGCTGGCAAAGCTTTATAGGTTAGCTGATACTAAAAATGGTGTCAAAGTCTTAAAATTTTTCTGATTGTAAAAATGCTGGCAAAGTCTTACAGTTTATCTGATAGTAAAAATGCTGGAAAAGTTTTACAGTTTATCTGATAGTAAAATTGATGGCAAAGTCTTACAGTTGATCTGATAGTAAAAATGCTGGAAAAGTCTTACAGTTTTTCTGATAGTAAAAATGCTTGCAGAATCTTACCTTTTATCTAATAGTAAAAATGCTGGCAAATTCTTACAGTTTATCTGATAGTAAAAATGCTGGCAATGTATTACAGTTTATCTGATAGTAAAAATTCTTCAGGACTGATTGCGATGATGTTTTTCTTCAATAAACACTTTTGAAAAAATTTAACAAATAATACACTTTGGATCCTGGAGATAAGAAGCTAGTAGGAAGGGTGGTTAATGGCCATGTTCGACTTATGTTTCGGCATATTGCAGAATATATTTGGTGGTAAGGGGGAAAAATTTCTGCCTCATCTTGGGCATCAATAAACCTAGCCATGTTACAGTTTTAAATAATATAGAAGCATACACACATTTATAGATTGTAGACAATCATGCATAATTTTTTCTTTGGAGTATTTTGATCAAAACTATTTTTTTTTAAAAATCAGGTTACCATTTATTTATATTCTTAAATAACGTAATTTTTTGTCGTTGCTGTCAAGACTCTTGGTCGACTAACTGACCCACTGGCCTTCAAATAATCGACCGCAGTGGTCGCACATATGCCCATTAAAAATATGACAACGCATTTTATATGTTTCAACCTCGACCCCAACCTAAACACTAAAAATTTAGGTGTACCTGTTTTTCAGGGGGGGGGGGGAGCCAAGGAAATATAGAGTCAAAAAAAAAAATGTCTGATAACGGCGCTAAATACGATTATTTAATATAAAAGAAAAGTATATCAAGTGCGTTGGGTGCAAATTATAATAATATTAATTTTAAAATTTAGGTGTACCTGTTTTGCAGGGGGGGGGGGGGAGTCAAGGAAATATAGAGTCAAAAAATAAAATGTCTGATAACGGCGCTAAATACGATTATTTAATATAAAAGAAAAGTATATCAAGTGCGTTTGGTGCGAATTATAATAATATTCATTTGTTTATTCTGAAATATTTGCTGAAGTAAATCTGAATGTAAAAGTTAGTGGCACTAAAGAATATTTTATTAGTATGAAAAACAAATGCGTTTGCGAGCCTTGCAGATGGAGTAAATGATTGGTATCCTTGTAAAGTGTGTTACTTAAATGCATGATTGACACAATCTTAGCCATACTCCGCAATAACTCAACATTACATTTTATACATGATTTATAAGAACACCTTAGCTTTTAGGAGTTGATTACTACAGGTTCAAATCGGGGTCTATGGGAAAAGCGTACAAATTAAATATTTAATAAGGATTTTTTTGTACTTGTTTTCATCGGCACATTGACATTATTGTTTGACATAGAGGCTAGATATGGCAAGTGATGTGGATTACACAAACGGTAGCAAATAATAATATTTTTGTAGGTCAAAAGCAGGGACAGCCCCGCCCAGACCTGCTCTTATTATTATAATTTGTGCTATTTCTATGAACCTCGCATTCCGTCAATCTCTAACGCACTAGAGACGAGACCATACGTTTGTCATTAAGCTTCTGTCTTAGCAATCAATGGAAGCCTTCATTTACAATGATTTTGTTAATCTATTATCCATAGATTGAGCTGTTTCAGAAAAGATTTAGATATAAATGTTTTTATAATTTGATTTATTAGCTTTAGTTGAACTATCTCAGTACACACTCCAAAAATTGATTTGCTAATCAATGTATCTGCAATACTTGCGTGAAGTGGAAATGGTTTAGAAAATAATGTAGAAAATAATGAATTGCTTTAAAAGTCGATCTCTTTGTGTTTGCATCATGCACTTATTGATTGTTACAGTTTTTCTAATTTCAACAGGTAAGCTAATCAACTTAGTCTGTATTTCCTATTCATAACTTGTAAACGATTCATATAAAACTTGACATATTAATATTATTCTTTTTATTATGATTAATGTTAGTGGTTTTCAATAGCGCGGTACCCAGCTTAGGACTGGGCTTCCCCGCTATACATATGCATTGGATTTTTAAAAAAAAATTAACACTAGATGTGAACTTCTCAACAACCCATCCAACCCTTAAGTCGAAGACCAATTTATTATAAGCCAAAGTCATATTTAATATATTCTGATAGTTTTGTTTCGAAATCGGTAACACCTTGTTTTCATGAAACTATACAAATCTTTAGAACACTTAACCTTCATAATGAATGTGAGAAAGAATTTGACCATTATAATACAAGGATAAAAAAGGATATATTTAGAGATAGAGCGATGAAGAGAAATGCAGGTAGATATTAGACATAAAGAAAGAAAGAAACAGAGAAAAAGAGACATAGCAATAGATAATAAAAGAGATACAAGTACAGTATTGATGACAGTTACATAATAGTGTTAGAAGGAGATCAATAGACAATAAGAGATATAGAGATAACGTATTGATGACAGTTACATAATAGTGTTAGAAGGAGACCAATAGACAATAAGAGCGATAGACTTAAAGTATTGATGACAGTTACATAATAGTGTTAGAAGGAGATCAATAAGAGATATAGAGATAACGTATTGATAACAGCTACATACCCGTGTTTCAAGACGCGTACAATTAATTCATACGATAACTTGTAAAGATAATGGATGCAAGCATAATTATTTTGATCCGTGTTTATAAAGACAAAGAAAGAATTCGAATTTTCCAATGGTTTGTTAATGATTGAAATATAGGAACCATAATAAAAACTAACAACTTTAGATAAATTGACATTGTGATAGCTTGTAAATTTGATAACGCAAGTGTTGATTTGACATTGAATTATGATGTAACTTTGATAAGATAAATGTTGATTGGACATTTATAAGATTCCAATTTGAAAATGCAAATGTTAATCTTTTTCTTTAGTTTCCGCGACAAAAACACACGATTTCGACTGCTTGGGGAGAGAATACAATATTGCACTGGTCTATGATTGCCGCTACAGCTTACAGGTACAACAAGATTTCTTTAAACAATTTCTTTTTCAATTTAAACCTTTAGAATATTATATTAATATTCTTATGATGACATACGGAAGATCAAAATTACTGACATTTGAGAAGTTCGCCAAGGAAAACTTCACTCTGGACAAAATAAACGATGTTGCGTTAAAATTAAACACCTCGTCATGTCCTCAACATTTTTCTCTGAAAACTTTAATGGACGACACGAGAGATGCTTTGAGCGGTGCTAGCGATAGTGTGAGGAAGTTGGCGATTTTAGTGATGGCTGAAAATTTGACTGAATACGGGAACGATAACGTCTCACTGTCACTTGGGCTGGCGTCTGAACAAGAGCTCAATGTTGATGTTAAACGAGTGTTTATCCTGGTAAAGCCAGTGCCAGCCCCTGAAGAGAAAAGTCGAACTATGATATATTCAAGGACATTAAACAACTCAGTTCAAAGTTTAAACAAAATCATTTGGACTATTTGCAGTTCCTGCTATGATGAATACAGTCGTTCAATTTATATGAGTAGCTGTTATGATATATGGCCCTTTAAAGATGAATTGACATCAGAGGAAGCAGCCTTAGAATGTAAACTAAAATCGCCTGGATCTCTTTTCAAGTACTTCAATTCTAAAAATGAATATGAATATTTTACATCAATTTTGGGGAAAAAGATAGAGAATAATAGAGATAAATGTTTGGAAACTGTCAGACTAGATGATGATTTATTTGATTGTAATACAACATTGCTGAATGGAACACAAGTTCTGACATTTAACGCATTCATCGGTCTCTCAGTTCGGCGGAGTAATATCTCTGAACAATACATCTGGAGTTTTTGGATATCCTTTAGTATTTGAGCCACCTTGGGGTTCACGCGATGAAGGTCAAGGGTGCTTCTACATGTCACAAAAAATATATTATACTGGTGACAATATAAAAAAGGGACAAATTGAGTGGAATGAAATAGATTGTAATAAAAGAAAGAGAATTACTTTTATTGTATGTGAATCAGAAATTATAGGAGTCGAACATATGTCATTAAACTTAAATGACCTCAAACCCAAGAAACAAGAGTCTTACGTACATTTACTTCACACAAGTTATTCACATTTATTGTTTAAATATATTAATAACGATTTACAAAGTAATGTTACGTCACTAATGAAACAAAAACTAAAATATAACTTTATTCAAAAAGAATGCAAGATAAAGTGGCAGAAATATAAAGACTCTAATAAGTCACACATAAGAAGTAAATGCAATGAACCCATCAGTGAAAGTTATATATCAATACCAAGCAGAACTCATTCGTGTGAATTAAATCCAATTAATTTCCACTCATTCCTATTTAGTGGCAACAATGACATTGGCCACTTGTTAAAAAATAACGAAACAATTTCAAAACAGTTGAACGGCAGCAGCCTTGGCATTAAATACCTGAACGATCCAGGAACTACTCTCGCAAATTGTTTGTACCAAATAGATTCTGACAGACGTAGAGTTGGATTTCAAAACATGTTCCACTTACAAGACTGTCAGCAAGTTATATGTCCACCAGGATTTATTAAGTGTCACAATTCCTACTGTATTCCTGTGTACATTGTACATGACGGTCTAAAAGATTGTCCATTCGGAGAAGATGAATTTTTTATGAGCTATCAAAAAACATTGTGTACCGGAAAACTCAAGTTTACACTAAGAAATATTTGTCTGCAACAGGAAATTTTTAATTCAAAAGGACAATGTATAAACAGTTCTAATGATTTCGTATGTCAAGTACCATGTGACACTGGCTATGTCTGTGTGTCAAATATCGTGAGGAAAAGGACAGGAAATGGCACTACATTTCTTATACGTTTTGTTGAGACCACCGTCCATATATATGAGTATGTGGACTTGTTTACATTCACCCCAGAAATCTACTCTTTGTTTGAGTTGTTCAAACTTGTAGAAGCAGATCTAAGTAACTGTAGAATACGTGATCTAGACAATGTCATTAAAAGTCTGGACAATTCAGATGTCACCATATTAGATGCCAGTATCAATTCTATTTCTGGACACAACATTTCTGTCATACATGAAATGAAGAATTTACAGAAATTAAATTTGTCATTTAACATTCATTTAGAACTTGATGAGAACTTTATCTTCCCATTACATTTACAGGTTCTAGATTTGTCTCACACTAAATGTGGCTCTGGTTTAATCAAAAATTTAGTTAATATGACCTGTTTAGAGATTCTAGAACTACGTAACGTTGATCCAATAGATTTAAGTCTAACAGGAAATGTAAAGCTTGACATACTTGATGTACGTGGTACAGAACTCCTTAACATAAAAAATGGCTACTTAAATTCGTTGTCTATTCAAACAGCATTGTACACTGATGACTTTAGAATTTGTTGTGATGTCATCAGAGGGCAGACTATAGCGGAAGATAAATGTCATGCACCACGTGACGCCATCTCCACGTGCAAAGATCTGATTGGTGACCCACACAAACGTACCATTCTCTGGGTAGTTGCGATTTTATCACTTCTTGGAAACATGGTGGTTGTGATTTATAGGATAGTTTGGGACAAAACTGTCTTTAATAAGGCTTACGGACTGTTTGTTGTTTGCCTAGGATTGTCTGATTTTATCATGGGCGTCTACCTCATGATAATAGCTGGGGCAGATTTGTTTTACCGAAACATGTATGTGTTGGAAGATGCCAAGTGGAGACATAGTGACAGATGTAAATTAGCTGGCATTCTGTCAACATTCTCCAGTGAGACTTCTACGATGTTCATTTGTCTCATTACACTTGACAGGTATTTGGTCATCAAGTATCCGTTTGGTCAACATAGATTTTCAAAGACTGGGAAAATAACCTCCCTTTGTTTGACATTGATTATAGGTGTTGTAGTTTCAGTGATCCCAGTTCTGTTTCCTGGGTGGGAGATGTATTCCTCTAATGGGATGTGCTTGGCGCTTCCTTTAAGTTCTGGGAGACACACAGGATGGGAATATTCAGCCTTCTTGTTTGTCGGCCTCAATTTCTTTCTTTTTATTCTAATAGCCATCGGCCAGCTGGCAATATTCCTAGCCATCAACTCGCATAAAAATGATTCCTTCAGTGGAACAAGAGATGCTTTAAGAAAAGCTGAGGATTTGTCTATTGCCAAACAGTTATTTATTGTGGCCTTTTCAGACTTCTGCTGCTGGTTTCCTATAGGAGTTATGGGTATCATGTCTCTAAACGGCTTTGTATTTAATCTTGAAGTCTACGCTTGGTCAGCGGTTCTCATTCTGCCAGTAAACTCAGCTATCAACCCATTAATCTACACGTTGCCAACTATTTTGAGGGAGATTAAATCTGGTCATGTCGTGTCTAAGCTGACGTCACGCAACTCATAAAAAGCGTCTTTAAACCCAACTTTTACATTCAACACAACTCATAACAGCGTCTGTCTAACTGCGATGTTACATTTCACTTGCTCAAAACCGCGTATGTTTATCCAAAATAATGCATTTAAATTAGATCTAAACAGCGCATATTAAAGCAAAATTGTACAGTTCACATAACTCATAACAGCTTATAACAGCGCCTGTTAGACAAAATGTAACATTTAACTTGGAACATTGATTTATCAACGTGTTAATCTGTGAATACTTTCTGCCCAACTTAAACGTGTAAGCTTTAAACAAAATAGTATACATGAAGGAAAATGACATACATTAAATAAAGGATTTTTAATCAATTTTAGATTATATCAATGTTAAATGTTTAAAAACATTTTTTGTGTCAGTCTTGCTGGCACATGATAACATGTTCATCATTTACAAAATGGGGTGATTAAGAGATTCATATATTTACTTTTCTATTCGCCATAATTGTATTTTTCAGATATACTTTTAAAATAATTGTTCTCAAATTGTTTGAGATGGAAATATAAATGTTGCCGTAGTTCAATTTCATTAAAAAATTGTTTAGTGTAGATGAAATCCAGGTAATCTCTACATACTTTATCCTGCATGTTTGTAACAAGAAAAATCATTTACTATTCAGTGTTTTTTTTATTTTTTAATTTTTTTTATTTCCTTGTTTAATGAAACTTGTTTATTTTTATCACCCCTTATCAATTGAAACTTTTTAAGAATGTTTTATTGAATGAATGTGTGATAAAGCTGTTAATAGTTATGTGAAATGTTAACTGTATCAATTGATGTAAATATTATATTTATTATAATTGAATTAAATTCTTCTAACTTAATAATTTCTTTGATCTATAATATTTATGTTTTAAAATAAAATTGTGCAATTTGAACAATCTTATTATATATTATATGTATTATCATATAAAGGAATAGTTCTAATTGATAATATCAAGTATATGATTTCTATTGAATCATTGAACGAAATTTTCAAACTGAAAAATGTTTATTTGGAAATGGCGTCAGCATCACTTCGAGCTAGTACAAAACTCTGAATGTCCACACCAAACACCCCACATAAGCCATATCCTCACAAAAGAACTCTACATAATCGATACTGCACCATGGCGCTCCACAAAAGCCATGACCTCCAAAAGCACCTCAAATAAGCCATGACCTCCAAAAGCACCTCACATAAGCCATGACCTCCTAAAGCACCAACATAAGCCATGACCTCCTAAAGCACCTCACTTTAGCAATGACGTCCAAAAGCACCCCACATTAGCCATGACCTCCAAAATCACCTCACATAAGCCATGACCTCCAAAAGCACCTCACATTAGTCATGACCTCCAAAAGCTCCTCACATTAGCCATGACCTCCAAAAGGACATCAAATAAGACACGAGCTCCAAAAGCACCTCACATTAGTCATGACCTCCAAAAGCACCTCACATTAGTCATGACCTCCAAAAGCACCTCACATTAGTCATGACCTCCAGAAGCACCCCACATTAGTCATGACCTCCAAAAGCACCCCACATCAGCCAGATTATCAAGTAGCGAATCGAGACGTCAAGATCTCCTTTTAGTAGGACAGCCTCAAACAATACCCGCTTGATCAGGAATTAACAGAAGCCATCCCAGCCCAAGGACATCCAGGTCAGCCGGTGATGATGTCTTTACAACGTCAGCAGTTGTCTTCAAAAAGGTGACATGGTTTATTTACGTATAACATCTTCACTCTCCAATTTCTACAGTGGGATTTCTACCTCACAACAAATTCACAAGGCAGCCTGGAAAAACAGTTGCCTAGCAATGCATTCCTCAATTGCTGTGTAAATAGAATCATCGGCTTGAGGTCACCACTACTCACATAATGTCTCATATCCATAAATGGCAACAGTTAATCACGTTTCAAGTTGTTATTTTTTTTTTTAAATTCAAACTGCAAATTATCTAAATTAATAGTCACATGTATAAATGGTATGTATACTAATTGAAAGAAATTGTACCAAGATTATCATATCGTCAAATAATATACATTAACATTAAATGAAAGTGAATTACCTGATTTCTATTTATTGAGTCAAATTTAAGGCTTCACTGTCTTTATTATCTCTGTGTTGCATTTAAATACATGCATACATCGATGTTTTAAAATATTGATCTGTTAATATATAGATGTGTTAATTAATGGATGTGTTAATATATTGATGTGTTAATAAATGGATTTGTTAATATAAGAAAATATTTATATATGGGTGTGCAAATATAGGTGCTTTTATAATAAATGGAAATGTTAATATATTGATGTGTTAATAAATTGATGTGGTTATACATGGTTGTGTTAATATATTGATGTGTTAAAGATAAAGATAAAAAAATATCAATGAAATAAGTATTTATGATTCCAATTCTTGTTACCGTATGTATGTGTACAATTTCCAACAAAATAATATATTTATACAAATCGTTAAAAATTTAAATCATTTGTGTTTTTTTCTCACAATATGATTAACACTAATTTTTGGTAGCTTTTAAAATATCTGCTGTCTCAGATTTGTGGTTGGAAAAAAAAAACAATGATTATTAGTCAAACTAATAAAAATGTATATTTACTGATATTTTTACGTTACTGCTTTGTAATGGAAACTGTTTACCAGCATTAAAATGACTTTTACTGAGAATAGTAAAAGTATGCTACTTTAAAAACAAGTATACAGTTTGTTTTAATAAGTGATGGAAAAGCAAGAGTACTTTACCCAATATAAACATAATCCGTAACGCATTAATTCACGTGATCTTTATCTAGACAAAACACTGTAAGTCCTTGCTTAATGTATTGATCTTCATAAATACATTTAGTCACGAGTTAAGTTAGGAATCAAAAGAAAGCTAACGATCTATACGTAATACATACACATTCATAAACCTATGTAGTCAAATACTGAGGTAAAGGTTTGGTGGCGAAGAACACCCCCCCCCCCCCAAAAAAAAAAAAAAAAAAATATAAAAAAAAATAAAAAAATAGAAGAATTTTAAAAGTAAAAGGCGAAGGTTTCGATTGACTACCCACGAAGTGACTGACTATTTGTTACTCCAGACTTTCAGAATGTTGATTTAAAGAGCCCCAATAAATATTATTTTTAAAAAAAAAACACACACGCTACGTTCACAGCACAGTAAAAATCTTGTAAAAACTCAGCTAACATTTCTAAAAAAACTATTTATCCTTATTTTCGGTATTAACCCAACAAAAGATTAAACCGGATGTTGTGAAACGCTAACACTCTGCAAAAAGCTTATTGACCCCGCGTTCAATACGTGGCAAAGCCGTGTCATTCGCTGTGTCGCAAAGTCGCTCTGCGGCGTTGCGGTGTGTACACCGCAGTCCAATGACCCATTTAAATACCAACAATAACAAACAGGCCTAAAAATTAAAAAAAAAACAAAAACGGAGGGAGGTGGTTGCGGTTTAGAAAGACCAAACCAACACTCTTCTTTACACCGTTTTATAATTGAAAGGGGGGTGGTAAATGCACATGGGGGTGGTAAATAAATGCACATGGTTGTGGTATGGTTGTGGTGGAGTGAAAATAAATAGCATACTTCGATATTTTTTCTGGGTACTTAAAAATCTCTAGGGATCACCTTTATCGTTAATGTTACGGGGCAACTCCAATTTTTAGTTCAACAAAAATCTTGCGATTCAGTGTACGCATAGGCTGTGGTCTTTGAACACTCCTTAATAAATGGGTCATTGAGTCCATATCCATATTATAAAAGAGGCATTTCTTTTGTATTATTATTTATTAATTAATTAGTTTTTTCGGGGTGGGGGTATGAATAGGTTTGTTATTTTTGTTTGTAAATGTTCTGAAAAGCCCGTCTCTTATTTATAATATAATATAGATAACGAGGCAATCATCAGAATCACCGTAATTATATATACAAGGGCTTAACCGGGGTATTTTTTTTAACCTTGTGTCCTGGTTACCCGGTGTGTCCGAAAATACCCGGTGGGTCCAAGTGTTACAAAAAAAGATAACTTCACATTTTCTATATGTGCCGGCCTTTAAACCAGGGACGTGCTGGCACATGGAAACCCGTGTGGTAAGAAAGGCCCGGAGCCCCCCGCCCCCCCACACCGGAGATTGTAATAACTGCCCAAAAAGGCCCATGACGAATGCTAGTCGCGTCGTCGTGGGCCAGCACGTCCCTGCTTTAAACAATAGAGGCATACAGACAGTCCTACACCATACCCATGGCTCTTTATTGAGTGATGTAATAGTCACCCCGCCACCCCCCGCCCACAAAAAAAAAAAAAAAAAAAAA